>JADRCD010192998.1:0-41363 GCA_019843815.1 Montemys delectorum | reverse complement strand
CCCCCCACCATCTGGATATCTCTAGTGCTACCTGCCCTTGCTAAATCTGACTAGAGCTTGTTCTTCCTGTGATGCTTGTTGTGTCAGGACTCCTCAGAGTCAAGCTGTGTCTGTGATCCTGTGATTCTGGGATCCTGTGATCCTGAGCCTGTTAGGTCACCTGGGAGTGGAGCTTCCTCTGGGTGTTGTGGGACTGGCTGCAGAGCTTGTGCCCAAGGTCTGCTCTGGATACCAGCCCAGACAGACTGGAAAGAACCTGAGTCACTGGACTGGTGGAGTTCCTGTGTGCCTGATCCTGCTGGTCCCAGTTACTTCCAGTGTTGGGAGAGATGTTGGTTCCTCCTCACCTCTGATCCTGAGTGTGTCAGAGCGCCTGGAACTGAAGCTTCCTCTGGGTGTTGTGGGACTGGCTGCTTAAAATTGTTAAGTTTCAAGTACCACTCTTGAAATGTGATACCTTTCCTGGAAAAAAGTTCTTTCAGTACTCTATCTATCTATCTATCTATCTATCTATCTATCTATCTCCCTACCTACCTATCATCTGTCTATCTTTCTGTTTGTCTAAAATTGGCTTCTCTTTTCCTTGGATATATGCATTTCTGACTTAGAGTGTTTCCCGTTTACATAATTAACTATTTAAAGTAATACATTTTAAATTTTTAAATGTCTAACATTTAAAATTTTCTTTTTCATTTCTACATAGACCTCATGAACTTTTATCCTCAAAGAATTTCCATATGTTCAAAACTATAGGCTTAATGATTTAATTCCCAAAATATTTGGTTTATTTTATAGCCAACATACAGGGTATCCTATTGAATGGCCTCAATATATATAAAAAGCAATTATATATTAGGTAGTGAATGACTGTAAAGTTCTTTATGTGCTGACTAAATTTACTTTTAAATAGTGTTGTTACTTTTACAAGTTGAAAACAAATACTGAAAAGGTATTAGTGTATCCATGTATGGTTCAAGAATTCCTCCCCACCAATTCTGACGTTTTTACTTTATTTTTCTTACAGGGTCATATATATTTGATACCATTTTGACTTTTTGATGAAATGCCTATTTGTCCATTGTGCTCTGACCCTATGTATTTTCATTTACATTGAGTCCTTATGTTGAACAGCAACAACTATTAACGTTTTGCAGGGTAGTTTTTCCCATTCTCCATCGATTAAACCATCTCCATCTTTATCGCTAAACTGAGCCTCCATAGACACTACCTAGTACTCATTTCTTTCTGAAATGCCAATTTGTATATCTATCTTTTATTTTTTATATTAAATACACTTAAATTTAACAATTGGTATAGCGGGCGTAAGTCTACAACTTTGCTCACTTTTGTGTTCCAATACACTCTGTCTTATTTAACCTCTTTCTTCTTTCCAAATTTACCAAGAACTACTTTGGTGTTCTATTTTATATGTTTCACTGTAGATTTTCATGTTTTTATTGGCTGATTACTAACATCATATGCAATTATTCTGTATCAAACTACATGGTGAATATATTGCTTGACTAAGAAATCATTTTCCTTCACACTTTATGCCATTTCTGTAGTAACTGTCATAGATTTTATTTTTGGGTCCATTGTTAGAATCATAGTACATTATGTTTTGCTTTACGTGCATTGTTTTCAAGAGAAATCAATAGAGGAAATACTTCTTAAACTGTCACTCATACCTTTATTGTTCCATGCCTTCTTGTCTCCAATCTTTCTGGTAGCTGTGATTGTTATTGATCTAGTGTCATTATTCCTGTCTTCCTGAATCATGTTCTCTCAGATTTTAAAAGTCTACTTCAACTTGGATTTAACTCTAGAGAAGCATTTGCTTTACATTGATTATGACTTAGCATTCAGGGTGATAATTTGACTTCCACAAAAGACATTGCTTCTTTGGACATTCTGCTTTTCCTTGTCTTTGCTGGGAATTCCTCCACATTTCTTGTCACTGTTCTCTGTCTATTTATGTGAATATGTGAATATCATGGAGTACATGTGGAAATCAGGGGACCATTTGCAGAATTTTGTGTTCTCTTTGTGTTTCATCATCTGGGTTCCAGGGATCAAACTCCAGTCCTCTGGCTTGCTTGCATTTACCTTTACCCACTTAGCCATCTAGTCAGGTGCATAATTATACTTTTAATTTGGAAACCCATTTTTGGCTCATTTTTTTGTGACTTATCCATTCATTCACAACATGTATTAAATTTACAGCATGACTTAATCTCTCACAAATGCAAACAATATTAACATGATTAAGGTAGAATTACTGTTTTAACTTTATGTGTATTAAAACAACTTTTGAATTTTAGGATGCTTTTATGATAAAACATTACAGAATGAAAACAATACAGACTCACCCTGCCTCCAAAGGAGGCAGGAGCAATATTGGAGCATTTTTCTAGACACAGAAAATATTTATTTTAAATGTTGCCAGATTGCTACCATTGTGGCCTTTTGATTAAAGGTCATATTGAAAATTATATTCTCTGTTACAGTGTGTGGTCAAAGTAGGGATGACCTAGGAAGCACTGAGCTCAGATTGAGGGAATGAGGAAAGATTTGCATCACGTTCAATATTCATACAAAATTATGACTGTTAGGGGTTTTAAAAATAGGATTCTTTGCTGCCATTTATTTATGTCATGGCATGTGTTAAACTTTGTTTATTCTTTTCTTTTTATAATTTAATTCAATTAACTCATCAATGGTTTTTAGGTAGTTTCCTTTTTTTTAGGGTTTTGATATAGAACTCCCGATCTATAAAAATTGTGCAAATTATCCTGTATATTCCTTGCCATACATTATTAGGCTTGCCTAGCTTTATGCTGAGTGTACCTTAGCTATTTTTCTCTCATCATTTTTACTTATAATCATCAATAATGAGATCTAGAATGAGCTCTCCTTTCTGGTAAAAGTGTCCACTACCTAAGGAAGTCAAGAACATTTGTTATAAACAGTGAAACACTGTGTTTTCCTTTCTTGCCATTGCACTGTGTCAAAAGAATTGGATTATGTAGATCTTTTGGGTTGCCTCACAGGTCTAGAATTTATTCTCGAAAGAGTTCAATAACATGACACCCACGTAACACTTTGAAAAGGGGCAATTGAGAAATTTGCAAGGTCCAGAGATCTGCAGTATGAATATGCTATAAAGAATGATAATCTTATAGTGAATGGAAGTAGCTTTTAAACTGTGGGTAGGCTACATATAGCCTTGCTTTGTAGCATCTGAAAATTTTTGATTCATGAAGAATATTTTTAACATAACTAGACTGATATGTAGGACTTAAAAATAATTATAATATTGCCTTGGGTCTATGTAATTTTCACTGTTTTTTACTTCAGAAAGGAAAAAAATATTGATGATGAACCCCAACTAAGAACAATTCTTCTTAATTAAAAGATCAATTTTAAATAATGCTTCCCCAGGCATTGGCGTGGTTGGTGAAGTGTCAACCTTAAATTTTTGGTCTTCAAAAAGGGCAACTTAAAATATTTAATAAAATAATTTTAAAATTAATATCAGGAGAAAGATTTGTATGCTTTAAGGTACCTATGGGGACCTTAAAATTTTTCAGAGTAATGACCAGCAATCTGCATTTTTCTTCTTAGTCATTGAACCACAACTGTATAATTTTTTTTTCTGCAGAGAATATATACTACTGATACATGCCACATTTTTAAAGGACATTGAATTGTTTATATTTAATTTGTTTATAGGTTTATAGAAATCATTTGTTGCCCTTATACTGTAAATACATGTAAAATACAGGCTGTTTTGCTTTTGAGGCAGGATCTTGCCATGTATCCAATCTGGCTTCTAACTTACTATGCTTCCTGAGCTAACGTTGAACCTGACATTATCCTCCCATTTGGGCAACTGGTTACACATTTTTAATACAGGTTGAGTAATGTGTATATGAAATAGTTAGGGCTATACATGTTTTATGGTGGATGTTTTTCAGACCCTGACATATTCCTTTACTTTCTCTTCTTGCAATGAAATTATAGGTATTCCTATTCCATGACGATTGGGAAGGATGGTCTCATCGGCATGGTGGCTCTTCTCACTTTGCTTTTCTATTGGTCCCCTCCCTTTTCATGTTTCTACTCAATTATTTATTGAATTAAGACACTTTCTCCTTCTTTCCTCCTAATGTTCTCATTGAATGACATTCAATTAATATTATCACACAGCTCCGGAAGTAACAAAATATTTCTACATGAAGGCAGCTTCTTTTCAAACTTTGGCAAAGCAATTATAGTAGTAATGTTGGTTTTTGGCATTTTTACCTACTTTTCCTTACTATATTTCAAAGAAATTGTCATGTTAACCCTCTTGATAGTTATATAGCTTCATTTCTCAGCTGTCATATTTTCCATAATCAAGTGGTTGACAAACATTCCATGTACATAGCTTTCTGTGTCTAGAGACTAGAGAATAAAAACTAATGATAATTTAAGTGTACAAATTCTTTTAACCTTTTGGAAGTTCGACCATCAAGAAGTCATTGGTCTTGAGCTAAGGTGTGTTACCTTAAATTGTATTGCTATGTTGTTGAGTAGTTCTAGAAACTACTGATTACTCAAGGAAATTTGAGTATTATCTTGATTATTTCTACTCAATTTTACAATGAAATTCTGCCGTTATTTGATCAGTATTTCTATGTTTTCTTCAGGCCTATCAAAAGCTTCAATTGGAATAATTATTTTGTTTGATCCCTGGAACTAGGCAGGAGTAATATATATTGTACAGTCTTTTTCTTTTCAATATTTAAATACAAGCTGTTGATTTGTAAGCAAGTATAAACGAGCTTCACTTGTGATCCAATATTGACCACAGTTTGGTTTCTCATTGAGCTGTGCTTGCATATGATAGTACATTACTTGAATACTCCATGTTTTTAGCATTCAGTCCATTTTTTGATATATGTGTAGTACTGATATTAGATAAGAGAAAAAGTATTGTTAAAATCTCATACAGCAGACCTGAGGAAAATTGCATTGAAAACTGAGGCACAGAAGATAGATAACCAGGAAGCATAGGTATCATAGATGGAACTTGATGTCATCAATTCTAGGTTTAGTGAAATGAACCAGGTTAAGTTACAGCAGTAATGATATGCACTAGATCCAGCTTCCTTAATGATTCTTGTGTTCCTCTAAGTGAGTTAGATGGTGCAGACACATGTGTGCTGAAGTTGGTGTTTCGGTAGCATGTTCCACACAGATATCTTGGAGGGAGGTTATTTGATTTTTCTGAGTGCACTGCAATGACCGTGGGGGTAGAGTCAATTTAATCAGCCTTATCTTACTTTCCATGACTTCTTAGCTTGATGGCACTGAACAGGGCATGTCATCACCACACTGTGAAGTCCCTCAGATAATGGCATATGGTTTCTTGGAACACAAACTTTCCGAGAAGCCGTCATTTTCAAATTTGAAGGCTACTTTCATATTCTGGAAATTGTGTATTTGAACTGAAGTCAACTATAATTATCACTTCTCTTGCACCTTTTCTCAAAGCATTTGATAATGAAAGCATGGTTTTACTCTTTGGTAAATTGGTCTCCTTTGTATGAATAGTAATTATATATGAGGTCAAGAATGTGGTTCAGTCAGAGAAGATGCACCTACCCCTCAAAAGAATGGAGGGCCAGGGAGTAGAGAGGTCTGGTGGAGTGGGGGATGGGGCAGGTGGGAACATCTTCATGGAGATGGTGGTGGGAGGAAGTATGGGATATGAAAGAGTCAGAGGGTAGACTAGGATGAGGATAAAATCTAGAATGTAAAAAAAATATATTAAATAAAATTAAAAGAAAAGAATGTGGAAAGAAACACATAAATCCATTTTTTGTTTGCTCGTTTTGGGTGTTGCTAGAATTTTGATATTTAGCAAACATTTTTGTATTAAAAATACTTTGCTTAAGAAGTAAAGAATGGGTTTAGAGAGAGGGTTCAGCTTTAAAGAGCACTGGCTACTCTTTCAGAGGTCTAGGGTTTGATTCTAAACTATCACATGGAAGCTCACAATCCTGTGTTACTCTAGTTCCAGGAGATACAACATTCCAGTATGAAGCAGGTACACCTACAATACAAATACATATAAGTAGTCGAAATGCTAAAACCCATAAAATGGTGTTTTAAAAGTTAAAGAAATGAAAATGTGAATGTTGTAAGTGAAATCTTAATGTTTACAGTTCTTGGATGTCTTATTATTGTTCCATGGGAAACTCAGTAGTGATGGAAGATGGTCTAGATCATCTTTCTGAAACTAGGGTTCTATTTCTAATAGGAGTATGTGAAAAATGGTCAAAATTCTTTTTGAGATAGTGCCACAAACTAAACATTGTTCAAGATAAAAAGCCCAATGCCTTTTGACATAATCAGTCAAATGTCTTCAGGAACATTGTTGAGCCTGGGAACATTTACTGATCCTGACTTTGGTGCAGAAATTGTTTACTGATAGCCTCAGTGTAAGTAGAGGAATATAACCCATGATCTTCTGTGTTCTGTATGTCCATCTGTCTGACAGGTAGATCATATCAACAAACCCATATTAGAGAAGAAGTATCAGCCCATTTTTGTGTGAACTTAATTTTACCCTAATTGAATGTTCAATTCTGATTTAGTCATTCTCAC
Organism: Montemys delectorum; assembly: GCA_019843815.1. Classification (NCBI taxonomy): domain Eukaryota; kingdom Metazoa; phylum Chordata; class Mammalia; order Rodentia; family Muridae; genus Montemys; species Montemys delectorum. The sequence goes on along the minus strand of JADRCD010192998.1, from coordinate 34,709 downwards.
ATTCTGTAAGGGATAAGAATCATGTTGGTGTCTTGTGAAACTTTAGATCTCTGAGCCACTAAAAGTTCTGCCTCTAGACAAGAAGTAGCTCTTTTTTTTCAGATATTTTAGTAGGGATGGCTCTACTGGTCCAGTATTCTATTCAGAAATATACTCAACCAAAGGTTTAGCCCTTCAGCAGAAATGAAGATGAGTGTACACAGAAGCCAGCCAATTCACCTGAGTCACCAAGAAAATGCTGTTGCAGAAAAAAAAAAGCTATACTGGTAATTTTTTTTTTAAAAGTCAAGCAGTCAAGCATTACTTTGTATATGTGTGTGAACAAAAGGAATAAAAGCTATGGAGGAAAATATTTAGAGCTATAGCATTTAAATTATATTTGATATGGATTGGTATGTTCAGTTACTGTGGGCCGGCCCATGTGTGTCTGCTGATGCCTGGGGCTCTCTGCTGCTGATACCTGAGTCTTTCTGCCACTGATGTCTGCCCTACGTGGCATGTTAGTTAAAGGGAGACAATGCATAATCATAAGATATTTTATTATAGGAAAAAGAAAATAGGCCATTCATGACTGTGTAGAGAGAGAGAGGAAGAAAGGAGAAGGAGAGAAGAGAAGGAGAGAGAGAGAAAGAAAGCAAGAGAGCAAGAGAGCAAGAGAGAGGATAAAGAGCAAAAGAGAGAGGAGGGAGTAAACTGCCCCTATATATTGTGGGGTGTAGCTATCTGTCTGTGGGGCATGGCATGCTTGGCTGTGCTCAGATGACTGGTGGTAGGGTCCAGCTAGAATTCTCAGAGCTTGGGGTATTGTCTATGTGACAGAGCACACATTTCCTACAGGGAGCTCTGAGAAGTCTTGACTAAAGCAGGAGCCATGTTCCCAGCTGTCATAGCAAAACTCCTCCCGTCCTTTGCAGGCAGAAACTATTTCCCACTGGGGCTTTGGGTTCCAGACCTATTACTCAACTGGGCCCAGGCTGCCTTAACAGACCATTGCCCTACAAGTTAATGTTATCCTTAAAAGAGGAATAGTTTGTTTCATAGTTTTAAGGTTCTCACTGAGAGAGAGAGAGAGAGAGAGAGAGAGAGAGAGAGAGAGAGAGAGAGAACACAAGGTCTACTCTCTCTTTAGGACACTTCCTCCACTTACCTCCTCTTAGAAGCCCCGTCCCCTCTGGATAGCAGCACATAGTGGGACCCATGCCTCTTACACATGACACCAGTAGATATATACCCCAAAATGAGCTGTTGAGAAGAAATTTAATAACATCAGTTATTCAGACTTGGAATGAGTTCCATCTGACAATATTTACTTTGTCTCTGAAATTTCTGTGTATTTGTTCTTTGTGAACTATATTGTTAGGGATTGGTTCTGAATTTGTCTTAATTCAATTCAGCTCCCAAAGGCTGCTGGATTTGATTGGCAATAAAGAATTGCCATACAGCCAATGACTAGGAAGGCAGACTAAGGAGGGACCTGAGTATTTGTGTGAGCTAGGAACCAGGGAAGAGATGATGAAAGGAGGCAGAGATTGCCATGTTGGGGAAGAGGAAATACCAGACCCAAAGGCCCACCAGCATGTGAGAATCAGGGAAAGTAGTCACATAGGTCATATCCCCAATTGTCTTTGTTCTTGTTCAACTAATCACCTTCCTGTCAGATTCATGGCCTCTTCTTTTGAATCATTTTTTAATGTGTGTGTGTGTGTGTGTGTGTGTGTGTGTGTGTGTGTGTGTGTGTAGTTCCTCTACTCCCGATTGAGTGTTACTTATATATGTATGTGCTTATTTATTGACGCTCATTCTGACAAATCTCAAAAGGTAGGGCCTTATGAGGTTTTATCCATGCACTTTAAAATATCAATGGTTGTTGTCATGCAGGTCTTCCTTAGGCAACAATAATATTTGCTTTTAAAACTTGATTTTATATCCTTTCAACTTTGCTGAAATTTTGATCATTTCTAGGAAGCCTCTGGTAGATTTTCTGGGACCTCTTATGCATAATATTCTATAATTTGAGGTAGAGGGCATTTTCTCCTGTTCCTATTTGTATATTTAAAATTCCCTCTCTTAAATTATTTCCCCATCTAATGATTGGGGTAAGCTATGGCTAGGAATTCCCCTCCCAATGTTGAGGAATGCTTTCTACTCAGTCTGATGTGTAGGTAGCCAACTTTGTGAATTAGGCTTTGCAGTGTTTCAGAGGAAGACTTGGCAGAAAGTGTTCATATTTCATATTGAAATTAGGTATAGATCACTCTGCCGGACATCAAAAGTCCCTGAGCCCTTTCTGTTCTCATAGCTCTCCTTGGCATTTGAGGTACAGGAGCCTTGAGTCAATTCTGGAAAGATATTTTGCAATACATCTGTGGAGCCCTTTTGATGATTTTGGTGGGAGCCTACTTTGAAATTGTTAAAATTAAGCAAGTTGCATTGACATTAAAAAGTGAATTAGATCCTTGTCTGTTGGAAAGGCATAAATGTTGTACCTTCTTCAATGTATAGTAGTACTAAAATATATACATGCAAACATGGTCAATTCACCATTGACTAAAATAGAGTAGGGCAATTAGAAATTTTACTGCCAAAATAATATCATCAGTTGTCTTATAAACATAGTGTAGAGTAAACATTTAATTATTGGCACTCTAAAAGAATGAAAAGGCCTAAGTTTCGAGAGTTTTCTGATTTGTCTGGCCACTCCCACCATGGCTGAATTCCAACTTCCAACTAGTCCTCTTGGAATAGTGTTGGCAACAGAGATACAAACAATAAATTCTTGGGATAAGGGCCAGCAATCCAGGAGTTGGATCAATTGATGTCTGTTGGTTGGTTTACAGGTGGATAAGACTGGCAATAAGAAGAAAGAGAGGATGTCCACATTTTTAGTCTTCATATTTTATATGGGCAAGCATAAAGTTTTAGGCTTTAACCTTTTCCCAACTCCTAAATAGCACTTTAAACAGCTTCCCATCTTTTACCACTGCAAAAATGACTGCAACTTCAAAGGAGAAACACACTAAAGGGTATAAAAGTTGATTGCTATTGGGAAAATAATGAGTGTCCCACAGCTGAGAGCTATCTTCTCTGTAGCATCCGATCTTTCGATTGCTTGTGCAGCTTTTCCAACATGGTGTTACATACCATTATTGTCATCCCACTTGACATTATTTATGGCATGACAGTATGGACCACTTGACCATGTACTGTTTGAGTACAACCCACATCCTTTATCTCTAAGGCTTTAAAGACTGGTTAATACCTGGCATCGTTGGAGAGTTCTCTGCCTCTCAGGGGACATCTAAGGAAAAGATCTTCTAACTTCCAAGCTCTTTCTGTAACCAATGCTGGATGTTGTAGCTTCTGCTCTTCATCTAACTGTGCCCTGTCCTTCATCCTGTTCCCCTCATTTCTTCACAGATGTCTTTTCTTAAAGTATACAGCAACAGAGAGACTGCTTTCACCTCTCTGTCTCTGTCTCTCTCTCTGAGACAATGTTTAATATATAGGTCTTAAAAATTGCAGAACAGTGTTAAGTAACTTGCATTATTCAGAGCAATGTATGTCGTGTAATTCAGTGGCCTTTTGTGGAAGGTATCTTTAAACTCAATGTTGCCTGAATATATTAGACTCGTTAGCAATCTTTTCAGCACTGTGCAGCAAAACTCCTGACTTGGCCGTAATTCAAGTAAACTCTCAGATAGTACAAATGCTTCTGAGAAGGAATTATATGACATAGAAGCAAGGCTGTCTTCCAGACTTTTCTGAACAATTGGTAGAGATTATTGGCTAGGTTTTACTTTTACTCACTTTTTAAATTGATAATAGATTCTTCTCTCATATTATATATCCTGACCAGAGTTTCCCCTCTCTCTACTCTTCCCAAATCCCACTCCCCACTTTCCCTCTCCCCCAGTCTCATCCATTTTCAAGCTTCCAAGAGATGACAGCCATACATGACAAAGCAAGATACAACTAGACAAGGCAAACACCTTCATATTGAGGCTGGACAAGGCAACCAAATAGGAGGAATAGGGCCCCAAGAGTCAGAGATACACCTACCCACATATTAGGAGTCTCACAAAAACACCAGTCAAACAGCCATAACATATATGCAGAAGACTTGGTGGAGACCTCTTTGTGACAATGTAAAGATACATTTTTGTTTTTAGCTAGCTGTCCAAATGATTTACTATCATCCCTTTGAATTGAACTTACTGTCTGGATTCTTCAATGTGTCATATGAGCATCTTCAGAACTAACCTTTGCCACTTGCCACTTGCCACTTGTTTCTGGAATAGCAAAATTTTAGCCATGAGAGCAACAAGCTCATTGACTTAGGTGAGACAGGAAGCCTACAGGTAGGTGTACTGGGACTGCACAGTTGCTGAACAGTACAATTCATTTCCTTGAGAAATACTGTCTTTCCTTTTTGTTTCCATGATTAAGTAACTGGATCCAAGTGTGTGATACTGGTAGATCAGGATTGTAAACATTATGCAGTATAAATACCTATCATTAACAATGTGCTTAGTTGCCCTAGATTTTGAATGAATTTCCTAATTTAATTATATCCCAGCAGCCATGAGATGGACATATAATACCCGTCTTTGTAATATGACCCTACTGTCTATTCTTTAGGATGTTTCTTTTATCTGTTAATAAAAATGGGACAAGGAGAACTTTGATACTATTCTTTTTTTCTTTTTTATTAGATATTTTCTTTATTTACATTTCAAATGGTATCCCTTCTTCTGGTTTCCTCTGCAGAAAAAAAAAACACTATTCCCTCCCCGCTCCCCCTGCTCATCAACCCACCCTCTCCTGCTTCTTGGCCCTGGCATTTCCTTCACTGGGACCAAGGGCCTCTCCTCCCATTAATAACCAATTAGGCCATCCTTTGCTACATAGGTAGCTAGAGCCATGAATTCCACCATGTGTACTCTTTGGTTGGTGGTTTAGTCCCTCGGAGCTCTGAGGGTACTGCTTAGTTCATATTGTTGTTCCTCCTATTATGCTGCAAACCTCTTCAGCTCTTGGGTCCTTTCTCTAGCTCCTTCATTGGGAACCCTGTGCTTAGTCCAATGGGTGACTATGAACCTCTACTTCTGTATTAGTTGGGTACTGTCAGAACCTCTCAGGAGACAGCTATATCAGGCTCCTGTCAGCCAGCACTTGCCAGCATCCACAATAGTGTCTGGGTTTGGTGATCGAATATGGGAAGGATTCCCAGGTGGGGCAGTCTCTGGATTGTCCTTCCTTCTGTCTCTGCTTATACTTTGTCTCTGTAACTACTTCCATGGGTATTTTGTTCCCCCTTTTAAAAAGGATTGAAGTATCCACACTTAGGTATTCCTTCTTCTTGAGTTTCCTGTGGTTTGTGGATTATATCTTGGGTATTCCGAGCTTCTGGGCTAATATCCACTTATCTTGAATCATGGAAAAGCAGGATGGGCTATTATCGTCATATTTTAATCATTACAATTACTCATCAAAGGTACATGTGGTTACAGAGAGCTGGCATTAATATGTCTTTAAGTATGGCAGTCTTTATTAATCTACTTTTACATATGTATGTGTGTGTGCGCTTGTGTGTGTGTGTGTGTGTGTTTGTGTGTGTGTGTGTGTATGTGTTTGAGAGTGTTTAGAAGAGGTTGTGTTATGAATTGAAGCCATTGACAATAAAAAAAGAAATATGATGAATTATTTGTCTCATGGATTTATCAGGCATATTTGTGTTTTGTTTTTGGGTTTGACTCCCAGCCAAGTTAAGTCTCAATGGGTCAGCAAGACTCTATGAGAAGGGAATGGTCTGTATTAGCATTTTCTCCAAGGTCTTCTTACTATCATTTACATAAGCCAGGCAGTAGTAATGCATAAGGAAAAGAAAACCACAGGAACTTGTCCCTATTACCAAGCAATGCTACAATGTCAGCTGCTGTATGCCCAACCACATTCTGGAAGTCTGAGTTCTCCCTTTCAACATTGATCTCAGCTTGTCTTCATATGTGGTGACAGATGGCAACCTCATGGCAAGACTTGTTTTATGGCCGAGTTTTTGCAGTCAACTGGAGCAGCTGCCCTTGTGGAAAACAAGACCATGACAATATTGTCACACTCTGAAAGGAAAGACTGCTTTTTTCTGATTTTTATTTATTTGATTCATAATTTTCTGTGGTCTATTAGTGGTTTCATTTTATATTTTGATTAGTTCAAAAATCATATGGGGTTATTAAGCAAAAATTAATCGCATAAATGACTAGAGTGAGAACAAATTTTTCAAATCTGTGCTCAGGAGATGGGAAGAGGGTGGCATCGGAGACAAGAAAATGATGTGAATTAAATGTTTTGTGGGCTCCAGGACAGTTGAAAAAAACTCAATTTAATAAATGAATAAAACATTATTTTTATTCAGTTAACTTAGCTTAGACACAAGAAAACATTCAAATTTATTATTTTATTCCTTATTTTTAAACAAGAAAAAGTTTAAATTGCAAAGTAATAAGTAAACGTATTAAGGTAAAACAGCATAGATAATAATAGTAGAAATAAATACATTAAGAAAGTGTAAATTATGTTAAGTCAAAAACTGCCCAATAAAGATTAGCTCAAGATTACACTAACAATGAATGATTTCCCAACATACTAAGAAAAAGAGTATGCAGGTAACACCTAATGAATTAATTTACTAAATTATTTTGTCTCATAGATTTAACAGGAATATTTGTGTTTGTTTTGTAAAATTGTTATCTCTTCCAATCTTTTATTATATGGTTAAATAAAAGTAAGACCAAGAAGATAGTTATACTGGATACGTGATATGTTGTCACATGTACGATGGCTCACGCTTTGTTTTTGCAACTGTGATGTTTACTAACAGTACAACTAAGAGAGAAGACCTCTTAAAAGACAAAAATGTCTTCCTTTTATTTTCTCTGTCTCTCTGTCTCTCTGTCTCTGTCTCTCTCTCTCTCTCTCTCTCTCTCTCTCTCTCTCTCTCTCTCTCTCTCTGTTTCTGTCTGTCTCTCTCTCCTGTCCTCACCTTATTAAATGGATTTTTCTTCAATAAAAATATATACCATTTGTCAACTATATCACACTGCATTGGAAGTTAATATGCTATACTTATAAATTTAATATGTGGTATCACTAAATTACCTAGGTGGCCTGGAACTAATTTGTTTTCCAGACTGACCTAGAACTTGCAATTACCCTTTTGCTTGCCGCTGCTCCCCTGTGCATGTGCCATTATACCTGACTTAGAAGCATCATGTTATGTTGGTGGTTAATGTTCTGGAAAAGTCAAAGACTATTTCCCAGTTGCAAATATTTGCTGACATGTTTTCAGAGGATGCATTCTCTCCTAGAATTTGTTTTTTATAACAGCCAAAATGATGGAAAACAGCCCAGAAAAGACTAATGAATGGGGAAGATCGTTACATGAGATCCTTGATACGTTGGCATATGGATGATAGTTTAGGTTTGGTTTGGCAACTGTAGTGCATAAAAGAACAAGTAGCGAGCAGAAGTTAGCAGCCCTCAGGACTCTGGGCACACTTAGTCAGAAATAGAAGGTAGATCCTTGCAACCATTCTTGTTCAAATGGAGGGGGAAGTGAGGTTGTGATAGACGGAATCCTTGCTTTAAACATGTGATCAAATATGGTGACCTCACAGATCTAATTTTTATAAGGTTTGTTGTCTTTCTGGGTATGTCACATTTCACATAGGACTTATTGAATACACTATGAAGGACTGTCAGCATTTTGAGGACTTTTGTTCTTTACATGAGTCATTTTCTTTTCATAAACTGTAAATCATGTCATTATATGTAGAAATGGTTACTAGACAAAATCTTTCAGTGATAGAGATGGTGTCCTATAAACACTAGTATCATGAAACAGACGTTAGAACCCAGTGTCAGTCAAGTGAGCATGCTCTGGATGAGGCTGCCAATGTACAAAATTGACAACATCTGCCATAAGTTCCCTGGAGGACTTGACAGCTGTAAGTAATCAGTTACTGTAAAAGTCCTGGTCAGACACAAATTAGCCTCATTGCTGATGACATTTTTCATGGCCCAAAGACCTCACAGCTTTATTTACTTAGAACCACAGTATCCAGTGTACATTTAGCTGGTCACTTTTGACAGTGGTTTGATTCTCTTCTATTTTGTTAGTTTAAGCTGCAGTATTCCATACCTGTATTTCTGTAAGACATAGGGATCACCAGTACATAAGGAAGGCAGAACTAACTTGTTTGTCAACATTGTGCCAGTGTTTTCTCTGGTTCTTTCATTCATCCATAACCAACCCTTGAGAAGAAATCAAATGCATGTTTTGGTTTCAGTTCTGTGGAATTTAGATCCCACAAAAACCAAACTTTGGTTTGAACTGAGTGCTCATTTTCAAAGCATGCTATTAGACTTATTGATATTTAATTACAGTAACATCCCCCACCTCCTCCGTAATGGTTACAGAAGTCAACTTTAGTGCATTCGTAAGTGAGCTTAAGGATTAATAGATATTGCTGACATTGTTTAAAATTAGCTCTTTCTAAACCTTGAGTCCTTTATTTCATTTTTTAAAAATACATATGCCAAGAGTTAATAATTAAGTGAAAGTTCTGTTCTATTATTTTGGAGAAAAAAATGAATAGTTCAGTTCTCAGGCACGTCCTGGAGAAATTGCTGTGCATTCCCATACATCATTGGTGGCTGTAGACTATGTCAGCTAGTGGAGTAAGGCATTTTTCTTTCTGAATTTATTTTGGGTAATTTATCAGAAGATCATTTGCTTTCTTGAAATAGTATGTTACAACAGTTAAGACTGGCCACAAATCAGGATACAAACATAAAGGAAAACAGCAAATGGCTTAAGATAACTTGTTTTGACAAACCGATAGTATGCAAAGTCAAAGTACAATAGACCCAGTACAAGTCCAAAGTTTATTTACCTACATTTCCCCTGTTTTGTGCATGGTAACATAGAAGATTCCAAGATGCAAGTCTGCTCCAGAAAGATGCTAAAACCATAGTCTAAATAAAAAGAAAGTAAGTGGAAGTGATACCATTTAAAAACTGTTTCCATTGTTGTACATTAGATGGCCTCTCTGCCTCCCACTATCTCCTCTAAGGCAGGAGACATTTTTATTTACACATGCAGCATTATTTTCTACTAGCCATTAATCTGTCATCGAAAATACCAAAAGCATTTTTGCATTCCAAATTTGTTAAGCCTCTGGCTTAATCCCTGTTAGATCTTTAAGGTTAGGAATGGCTGATGTATTGAGAATAACTTTCTAGTCATGATGGTCTTCATGCATTTTATGTATCAGCTGTCTATTCATAATCATAATATAAGTTTGGTTCTGCTTAAAGTTTAGAGACAGTGAGCATGTTGAGATGACAGTAGTATTTCCAGGTCAGTTTATATGAGAGTAATAGAAGCAGCCAACAGCCAATGGATATTTTTGTGTAGCTTATAGATATATTATTAATATTTTGTGTATTTGAGTGCATAGATGATTGTGTGTGTGCACAGAGCACATGTGTGTACATATGTTTGGAGACCAGAAGAAAATTGGCTGTTATTACTTAGGTAATACTATTATCCTTGTTGGGTTCTCAGTGTGTGTTCGTGTACATGTGTGCATGGCCATATGCATGTATGTATATGGAAGTGTGTGCAATGGTGTGTATGTATCCATAAGCTTGTTTGTAGAGGGTAGAGGAGGATGTTAGATAGCTTTCTTATCAACTCTCTCATTCTCTCAAGACAGGGTCTTTTTTCTGACCTGAAACTTGCCAGATTTTGGCTAAATTGGATGGCCAGTGGATTCCATTAATATACAGAGTAATCTTCCTGTCTCTGTAACTCCATTGTTGGGGTTAGAGGTGCCCTGTGGCCAATTTGGTCTTGTACATGGTTTCTTACCTATAGTCTTCATGCTTGCACAGCAAGAAGTCATACTGAGCCACCTCCACAGACACCCATCTTCAGAGTCTAACTTACTGCCCTGGGGATTACTGATTAGATTAGGCTCCTTTGTTCCTCAGCCTCCGGGATTCTGCTGGTTCCATCTCCCAGTAGTGGGATTACAAGTGCAGATTCCAGGATTTCTTTTATGTAGGTTCCTAGAATTGAGCTCAGGTTAATTCTTTGAAAATAATTCTTTGAAAATTCAGCTTCTCATGTCAATTTAAGTTTTTCTGGTAAGGGACACTCTGTTTGACTTCTTTCTGATTTCTTAGACTTTATATCATAGCCATTGCCAACTTGGGGCATACAGAGTAAATAGCCTTCTATTCTGCCAATTAAAAAAACTACTTTGAGTTATTCCTTCTAATTAGGAGAGAGTAGTGGCATTTTCTTTAAAAGGATACCATTCTTGAGAGGGTGTGGTTCTTGCAAAGTACAGTAGCCCATGGACATTTTATTTAAGAGAAATTGTTGAGTTATACCAATTCATCATTATTTTGGCTATTTTGCTACTTAACTCTTTTCTTCTTTCTATTAAATTGTTACAGAATGTGAGTATTCATGAGCTGATGTTTTTATATACTAATCAATATTGATGGGCAAGTTTCCAAGAGATGAAAGTCATTGGCTAAACTTTAACTTCACAATTAATTGTATATATACCTTTGTTTACTGGTCTCAGTTCCTGTTTATCAGGGATGAGCTGTAAAGACTCTGGGTCAATTTCTTCTTGGCCAGGAAAGTTGCTATGCACTCAACCACATAATGCATGAATTAAAAGGCCAATAAGATGGTGACACAGGTAACAATGCTTGTCATGTACCTGGAAGACCTGAGTTCTATCTTGGTCCTTTCCAGTAGAAGGAACAAACCAGGGATGCAAGTTGTTTTCTGACCTTCACAGATTTCTGTCTTGTAATACACAATTCCCCAATTAAATATAAAACCTTTTAAACATAACGAAGTTACAAAGGAAGCTGAAGGGCTTAAATGAGGGTGCTGTGGTCTTCTAGGCAATAGAGAACAGTTGAATAGCCTAGTGGCTACTTGGCTAGGATATGGAATGGAGGTCACTTATCATAATCTAGAAAGTATAGGATTAAAAAAAGTGAAGAAAAGAAATGAACTAGGCATTTCCACAGCCAAGGGTTTGTTTAGGGAACTCAGTGTTGTCCTGGACTCTTGCTTGTCACATCTTTCTCACTTATCCATATCCTGACATACATTATTCAGATTTTATGAAGTGATGTGTCCTATACTGAGATCATAACAAGTTGACTCAACCCATCCAAAAAGTAAGGGACGATTTGATTACATCGATGTAAGTCAGCATGTTAATTGCCAAGACAGGGAGATAAAAGACTTTGTGAATGTGTAATCAAACTGGGCACTCTGACCTGGGGACCTAAGGAGCAGGGCAGTTGAAGGGAGGCATGGTAAGTATAAGGAGTGACTTGAAGGAGATGTTGAGGGAGGAATCTTCAATAATTGCACGAAGGGGTGGGAGACAATTCTTTTTAGCTACAAGGTTTGAATGCTGCATGTAAACATAAACTATTATTTCCTTGATTATCAGAATCAGTCTCAACACTTATTCTCTGAAACATATTGGTCAAGTCATATTTCCAAGACATATCTAACAACAGTGATAACAATGAAAAAATTATGGAAAAATAGACCCAGGGACCGAGTGAAACTGTTGTAATAGAGGGAAGACATCAGTCACCTGAATTTTTATTTAACACAATAAAGGGAAAGCAAGTAGCATTTAAAATTGATTTAAAAGAATCTGAGTAATTACTGTCCTCTGGGTACTTTTCTACCACCCATGCAGCAACCCATTTTAAAGCACTCTCTCCATACCGCGGCTAACCAAACTTCAGAAAAAAATAAAATAAAATTGTAGAATCTGGTATTATTTATTTGTTAAAGTCTCATTACCTTTACATGATGAGCAAAACATGGGCTCTTTTGATCCATCAGTAAAAATTTCGAATTCTAATTAGATATATAATCAGTTAAATGAGTCTTTTAATTTTAATTTTATGATTCATAATAAAGCGTTGTGTGGAAATATTTCCAATCAAAGGAGATATTCTGTTGTCTGACATTTTTTAAGAACTGAGATTTCACATCTTCACGGAGCACTGGTAATCGATCATCCTACATCTAGGGCCAAATGGAAGGATTATGGTATTGTTCTATTTATTGTAGTGGTAGGAAAAAAAGACTGATTTTTTCAAACTATCAAGTTTTTTAATTTCTAAATGGAAATTTCTAATTGTTGTTATCACCTACAGTTAGCAAGCAAAATAACGTAACAAAATCTCTTTGGACTATCCTGTGGATAGAATAAAGGCTCACATTTGCCTTCAGGAAAATAGCTATTTGACTGCTACAATGGAAAAAAAAGTACAATAGTGGACTTTGCTTTTGCTGAAAAATTACCAGTCAGAGAGGAAGTGGTTCAGGAATGGTAGCCATTCAGCCTTAAAGTCAGAAAACGACCATTAATAAGCACTGTCTCGTGGAATCCCTATCATTATGGGGCCTGAGCTCCCTGGGAGAGCATCACGTGGTCCCTATCCTCACTCAAAACAGCCAGCCAGAGAATGAATGAAAAAGGCTAGCAAACTGGAATAAACAGCCTGTAGAAGCAAAGATATCTAAAATTAGAACACACTTATCTCCTCATAGCTACTCTCAAGGTAAGACTGGAATCATCACAGTTACCTGTGATGAACTTTGTAAAATCTAAAGGGCAGAGTTGTTTACATTAAATGCCCAGAGTTTTAACATTATACTTTTTGTGTCTTAAGTATAGGAATGTAGAATGGATGCAGAATATCAAGGGTTGATCTTTTGCAAAGCCTAAGTTAAAGTGTCTATATTCTAGAACTGTTCTATTAAATGGGATGCTTTTCTCTTTTCCAAGGAGAAGTAGGTAAGTGGCTGATTTTACATGTTGCTCTACAATCCTCAACAAAATCAATTTAGAGCTAGTTTCTCATTGCACCACAAACTGTAAATTGTTACTTCCTCAACCAGCTAGTGGGTTATGTGGCTGGGACAGGGCTGTCAGCCAGTCTGTGGGCTCAAATGTTGGCAGAAAGCAACATTAACTCGGAAATATGAAGTCACAGAAAGGCCATGTTTCACAAACCCATGACCATTCCTTCCCTCACTCTAAGCCAATGGAAAAACAAATAATCTTGATGCTCACTGTATCAGGAAGTAATATCATAGAAGATCTACATGTGGTAAGAAAGACCTCCAGGAGCAATGTAGGCCACAAACAGAAGGGAGTGTGACTCGGGGACCTTATGCAGGAGCTGAAAGGAAATAAACAATAAGAATTCTACAGAAAATATAACATAGGAATTTATATATGTATATATAATATACATATATATAAAATTAGATCTGGTATTTAGTAAATAATCAAGGAATCTGTAGACAGGAAAGATGAGTAATTGCAAGGACACATTATTGACCACTGAATATGGAAGTGGTGATTCATAGGAAAATTGTTACCTTTTTCCTTCTATGAAATTAAGGTGAATGGACATGGTGATGTTGGTGGCCTTTATAGTCATGTGTATGAATGCATTCCTAAATGTTCATATACCAGCTAGAAGAAATCCACACTAGAACTCCCAGGGCGTCCAGGCTGCAGATGTTCAGAATAGCAATAGTTCTCCCACATAAAGTACATAAAAATGCATAAAATACATTGATCTTGGTTAAAGAAAACCAACCCGTCTCAAACTTTCTTCACGATGGGTCTCTCTCTCTTTTTTTCATAATATTTTCCACAATGTTTTCAGCATATCTGAAAAGTTGGAGATTAAAGCCTATGTGCTACCTATGTGTGGTGGCCACTTGGTCTCTCCTGAGATGAGCCAAGTACAGACTTGGCATGAACTCCACAGATCATTTCAGAAAAGTCTAAGCTGCTATACATAGATAGTGCCCCTTTCTTCAACAATGGACAAAACAAACAAACAAACAAACAAACAAATAAAAATACCATCAACATCTTCCATTTATTAACTGAATTGTTTAAGGAGTTTGTTATGATCTCAATGCTGGGACACCCTTCGCCAATGACAACACAGAAATTTAAGCCACACAGTGTTCAGAGATCGGAGTTGGGGTGGACATCTCCTGAGTGAGGGCAATAGCAAGGTAAGATTGAATGGTGCGCGTCTGTGCCTCTCTCATGTGAAGAACTATGGAGAAGCTCTATTTGTGGAGAACAGAATTTGCTGTTTGAAGACACAGACTCTGGTCTATATAGACTGGGTCTATAGCCGTCCCACCCACTAGAAATATGAGAAATACCTTTCTATTATTTAGAAGTTGCTTACTCTTAGATGTTTTGTTATAGAAACCTGTCTTGATATTTTAAAAAAATGATTTATTTTCTCTACCTGAATAATCTGGAGCTATGAAATAACCAGTTTTTAAGCAGGTAATTGTTCAGTCCCTCACTTTGTAGCAATGTGAACTCTGTATTCCTACTTGCTGGAATAAGTTTACCTCTGGGTATGTTTACCACAAAGAAGTTTGTAAACCTTAAGAAGCCACATTGATTCAGGAACCTGGTACTTGGCTGGATAATTCTCCAGCTAGATATTTGTCATAAGAAAAACAAGCCTCTCTTTTGGGATATGTGTTTCTTTTTCCTGGGAAATTTCATTGTATTCTGGGTGTCGTTTGAAGTAATATCAAAGGATCTTAAGTGCCATTCACACTTTCTTTGATGATTTTGATAGTGTCTCATGCCTCTTATTTCAATTTTATTTTGCTAGACTGTTGACACAAGGGACATAAAAGAGAGAAGCATAAATGGCAACTTGTTGACATAGCTTCTTGTTGTTAATAGCAAAATGATTTCTTTTATCTCTTTTACACTAAAATTCATGTGTCTTTGTAGTATTCTAGTTGAAGGCTTTGGCAAATTGACAAATTCTGGAGTTTTTTCAGGAAGGAAGTGTTGCACTCTTCAGCACTAAACAAAAAAAAATTAAGCAACTGTTAAACACATGGCAGATGTTCAGTCACATTTGCATTGTCTCGTGTGTTTGTGTGCTTCTTTTGCTCTAACAAAACATTCAGAGTGTGGTGCCTTACCCAGTAGACATTTAGTCCCCCATAATCCTGAGGCTATAAACCCATAGACAACGGGACAGCAAATACACTCAATTGCATCTATTTCCTGAGTGTTTCTTGATGTGCTACTTTTATGTGGCTTTTCTTTGATGTGTAGATGAATAGGAAAAGAGGCAGAGATGTATAGTGGTAATTTTCTGAAGGGTCTTTTTTTATGGGGACACCAATACTGTTGATCAAGGCCTCAACCTATGACTTCATTGTTTACATTAAATATTTCCTTATATTCTCCATCTCCAAATACATTCGGTTCATATGTTTGGTTTTGTAAGCTTTGTTTTGTCTATCATTTTGACTTGACTTGATTTTAATTAGTTCATTAAGACTAAATGTCTAAAAAAACAAACACATCACATTAACTTAAAAACGAGAATGTAGCATGTGATGAGTTCTTTTGCAGAAATCATTAGAAGTATGTAAGAATGGAAGTTTTGCTGTTTGTTTCTTAGCTGCATTTGACATCAGTATCCAGGGATGCTACATGTTATTTCTCATTAAGTTAAATTAATACTTGTTTTGCCTTATTGAAGAGGCAATGCACTTTGAACAATATTTGAGTGCTCTTTCCCAAATTCTACTTGATAGCTTAGACATTAAAGATAATATAATTTATATACAGTTCTACAAGTGAACAAAGAAATGTCCAGAGAGCAAGATCTAAGCACTTATATCTCCCTCTTTTTGTATCAATTTATGAATTTTGAGTTACAATAGAGCCTTAAACTTCATTTAGTTGGATATGATTTCATGAGTGAGTTTACATTAGTTCCATTCCTAAGAACATTTTGAGATTGACACTGTCTTCATGTCTCTCTTCTACTGTTGCACTATCTCCAAGTCTAGACAACATGTGGCATGTTGAAGTGGATTTTGATGAGGGAGAGTCAGATTTGTTGTGTTTTCACTGTATTTGTCAGTAGTGCTTAATTACCTGAAATTAAAAAAAAGAAACCAGAAACTTCTTTATACATTTTGGTGGATGCATGACAGTATTACAGAGAAATAAACCATGTAGCCCACATTGAACGCATGTGGTTATTCTTATTGCTAGGAGACACTTAAGTTTTATACAGTTTCCTTTTATAAGAACTCCAGATCTACAAAAATCAATTTGTCTCTATAAATAGTATATTTGCTAAAATCTAAATATGGTAGTAAAAGAAGTTCACCTTGGCATCTCAGAACTGTTGATATTAACGTGTTTCCAACATTAAAGTAGCTAGTAGCTTTTTCTTTCTTTTTTTGTGGCTTTTTCTCAGGAATATTTTAATATAAAAGAATTAATACTACACTTAATGATATACTTCTCTTACGTAGCATATCTCCTTAGGTAATCCATATTTAATAAAAACAGAAAATTTTAAATCTGTACCCTACATTGAGTGAGTCACATGATACTAAGTAGCCATAGTAAATATGATAGCAATCTATTCTGCAGTTGGTAATTGCTAAAATCTATTCCTAATCTAATTCATTTCTTAATTAACCTACATGAGGTTAAAAAAAAAAAGACATACTCTTTATCTCGTATAAAACAACCAAGGAGGAAGTTGTGATCTTCCATTGAGTATGCCTAAAGGAATAGTCGTTGCTTTCTGTTCATTATTATCTGTGTTGGTAGTTAGGCTAAATGGCTACTTGAAATTTGAAGGTAAGGCTCAAGTGGACAAACGGTCTACTAGACTAGACCAGTGTACTAAGAGAGAGTGAGATCCTAAGTGCTGTGACAATTCCAGGTTCTCCAGTAATCTTAGGTAATACGAGGAACCTAAAGCCTCATGGAGACTAGAATATTTATGCATCTCTATTTCTTTCTGTTTCCCAGTGCTTTCATGGGTGCCTTTGATTCTCATTATTTTCTGCAGTTTAATATTTAACTTATCTCTAGTTTGGATGTTCAAAATGTGACCTGTAGACCATATTGTGAGCAGCATCTCCCAGAGGAATCATCGAATGCCTAATTCTAAGTCCAACTTGGACATGCTGAGTCAGACCTGCATTTTAACATCCACACTTCTTTCTTTGAATGAAGTAGCTATCTATTTGAGAAATGAATCCTAGATTTTTTTTCAGCATGTTATCTAAGTAGGCTGTCATTCCAATTAATCCCCATGTCTTTACATTGTAAAAGGAAGAATCAACTATCAGGTAATAAATTTGTTATTGTGACATGGCCTAGCGGTTTGTCCAAACCTATCACATTCACATGGGTTATCAATTTTATCAGGCAAGGAAAGCAAACAATACTATTTTGAGCCTCTCAGGTGTACCTCCTATGTTGGTTTGATTTGCATTTCAAAGAGAATCCCGCTTCTAGTTATTCCTAACTTCCACCATTTTCTCCATCTTCACATTGGACATTATAAGCCACAGTAGATGACAATGGATTGGAGTGGAGGTAAAATAAATAAATGTCAGCCTCACAGAAAGAGGATAATGAAACTGAGGATCACCTTAGCTTTTCTGTGGGTGCTAAAATGGATCCTGCCATCAGAATCCATGGGCTGAGGGATCACCTATGATTGGCGGGAGGTGGGGCCTGGTGGGACACAGATGTTTTTAGGTGATTCCCTTAGACTAGAAAATGGGCGCAATGAGGTTACCCTATGTTACTGAAGGAATATTGTGGGAAATAGTAATACATAATAAAATATTTTTCAAAAGACTATATGTAAATAAGGAGTTAATGTAAGTCCCAAATATGTATGCCAGTCTTTTCCATTTTGAAAATCAGACAAAATCATTGTCCATGCACCATTATATGTTTTCCTGTACTTCATATGTTTTTGGAAAGTGCCTTTTGTCTCCAGAGACAGGAAATAGAATTCCATGCTCTATGAACATAAACATTTCTCAAAATACTGCTATTAAATCTGTCTGTCTCAGTCACCTCAGAGTCTTTAAAAAGGCTGTGTTGAAGAATCTTTGGGAACATTGTGGTTCTAACATGTCCTAAAGTTTGAGACACCAATTTAACTAAGCTTTTCATGTAGATGTCTAGAAAAATAAAAGAAAATAAATTAAAATTCAGGTTGTAGATATTTGCATTCTGTTTTTATAATATTGAGTTCCCCTTTCATGCTTGTAAAAGTTAATAATCATGTATATGCCTTTTTTTTTGAACTGATGGTGTTTTCTTATTCACTCAATAGAAATTTCTTTAACATCTTTTACAACTATGAAGCTCTGTTATTGAACAACAAACAGCTTCATTACTCTTGGCTTTGATAAACCATTAGAGAAATTATTCCATTGATAAATATAATATTAGGTCAGACTTCTGGTAGAGATGTCAACCTTAGATATGGCCTCTGTTGGTTATCATTTAAACCACCATACCTGTTTAGATTATCCATGTTTTCTATTGTCTCCTATTTTAATTAAGAATTAAGTTGCTTCTTTTATAATGATTGTAATATTCCTCTTGCAATAGAAAGCAGGAAAATGGGTCTGGGATGGATTAGGTTTTTTTTTTTTTCCTCTTTGCAACATTTTGATATAAGTTCAATATCATTCTGCTGTCATTGTGGATAATGGTGGACATGGGGTGTTTTCACATGGGAATTGGTTACCTCATCAAGTGAATTTGTTGGTACTTTGATGACATTGCTGACCATGTACAGAGGAGAAAATATTTTGCTTTTAAAAATTTCTATCAGCTGAGCCTAAGGTTCTAGAAACATAGACGTTCACAGTCCATTCTGAAGTGATTAATGAGGCAATCTTTTTTAAAGTAGGCACCACATGGATCATGCCTTTTCCTCCCTAAACCTTCCTGATGGCTTTCAAATTCCTCTTAGGGAGAACCACTCAACTCAGTGTCTGCATTTCACAACACCTTGGTGATGCAGTTTCAGTCTGCTTCCCTCCCTTGTAACAGTTCATCCTGCCTCCTGCTCCCTCCCCCTTCCCTCTGTCTCAGGCTGTAGGACATAGTTCACTCCTGCGTCTGATTGTGATGACAGCACCTTTGACATGACTCACTTATGGCCTTAGGGTCTCTGAGGAAGGCAAGAGAAATAACTTGATTCATATATGGGTGAGCGAATGATTTTATAATGAACTGAATAAAAAGCCATGTTGTGCTTCAATGGGATATTTAATAAGCCTTTTGTAGAATACCTTGAAGCATCTCATATTGGCCCATGTACCTGGAACTGCTAAGGGGTCTTTCTTGGTACATATATCATAAATTTAAGTGTGATAGAATGAAGCTTAGCATTCTCAAAGTCTACCTGAATCCAAATTTAGAAACTGAAATTTACATATAAATAGAAAAGTAAATAAGTTTTCCACAAAAGTATTTTAACAAACACACACACACACACACATACACACACACAATCACAATAAGAGGTTAGCTAATTTACAGTCTATACACACTAAAAGACTATTTTAAAATTAATTTTAACTAAGCTTCATGAAGTATTTGACCCATATGTAAGAGAAGAAGAAAGAATTCTCTAAACATTCCAAATAATACTGAAAAATGTTGGTGGCCTAAAAACTTATATAATTCACTTGTCTAGTAGTCAGCCAAATAATTCCTAACCAAAAAACCATGTGAGAACACTTTCCTCTTGAGCTGTGTATTGTAAGATCTGAGACATATGTAAATCAACAGAAGTACTTAGTGTTGTGCTTTCTATTCTTTATTCACATGTCGTCCTCTATAGCAGGGTGCTTGAAAGCTTGTCTCCAAACATTTTGCCTTGGGGGAAATGTGAAAGAAATTATGTCTCTAGAATGAAAACACTTTAATGTGGACTCATTTATTTTAGCAGACAGGTGGGATTGGAATACAAGATAGTCACTTTGTTGTATTGAACATTGGATGTGCTTATAGCTAGTTATCATATTTGAGGTGGGAAATATGGAGAGAGATTGATAGAGATTGTTTGTGTGTGTGTGTGTGTGTGTGTGTGTTTGTGTGTATGTGTGTTTGTGTGCCTATATGTGTGTGCATAATTCTCAGTTTTCTCTGTTTAAATGGTAACTACGTTTCATCTCACATTAATTGAACTAAAACTGCAATAAAGTCATGGCCAGAATTCCATGTTAAATTTAAGGGCTAGTAACATTAATTTTACTGGGTAAGGATATAGGAAATACAAAACAGAACAAAACACCCATTCATAGCATGTAAATACTTGCAGGTTATTGGACTTCCATAGGTTGAGTCCATACCAGATTAACCACTTTCTCAGAAATGCTTGTCTCTAGCTTTAGTATCTCCCCAAATTATTTTATGCATATTTGTAAACACTTTAACAACATACAAAAATCATTGTTTTTTTCCTACATTTTCCTGATTTAGTAGTTCTTCATTAGTGAGGTTTAAGTCACATTGACATAATAATTT
Source organism: Montemys delectorum (assembly GCA_019843815.1). NCBI lineage: Eukaryota > Metazoa > Chordata > Mammalia > Rodentia > Muridae > Montemys > Montemys delectorum. The sequence continues at coordinate 14,196 of JADRCD010192998.1, read as the reverse complement.
TTACAGCAACTATGGGAAGTCTAACTTTACGCTTGATGTGATGTGCATGCACATCTGGATGTCAAATAATGTAAAATTTATATATTTATTTATTTATTTATTTTTATTTTTATTTTTCAAGACAGGGTTTCTCTGTATAGCCCTGGCTGTCCTGGGACTCAATCTGTAGACCAGGCTGGCCTAGAACTCAGAAATCTGCCTGCCTCTGCCTCCCAAGTGCTGGAATTAAAGGTGTGAACCACCACCCCCCAGCATAATAATGTAAAATTTAAATAGTGCTAACTTTCAACAGATTGGTTTTCTGAGTTTCTGTGTGGTTATTTATTTCTATTTATTTTTATGTTACTATTAAGAGAAAGTAGGTAGTGGAACAATAATTTTATTTTGTATCCTATTCTTTACCCCTCATTCTACCTTGTTTAAAATCTTGTATCAGATAGTTGTGCATGCTCTTTATGTGGCCTGTAATCAATGAATTTAGTGTAGTTGTCCCTGGATTTCAGCCACCTCCTTCATTTTCATAACTGTAATTTTGGGATTGTTTGCCATGGCAACAGAGTATTTCTTAGAATTTGGGAGCTCGGTGGCTTACCGATAAATGAAAAATACAAACCACAAAATACCTGCTATGCATACCTTCCTGGATAGATGAAAATATTCCAATGATGTACATAAGTATTTTAGTCATCTTTAGGATTACCTAAAAATTTCCTACTATAGTTTGCAAGGCATTAATACACATTTTTAATTCATTTGTAAATAATAAAATTTGCTCTAAAAATCAAATAATAACCTATTTCTGTCTACTTTTTGTAACTATTGGCTCAAGATAAATATGTAGGATTATGTCTGAAGTATCAGAAGTAAAAAACTAACTTAAAAAGCCTTTAGAATTCACATATTCCCAATTTCTAACAATATGGTAAACAGAAAAATGTGATATATAATATCATCTCCCAAATCTCATATTCTGGCAAGGGTTTTTATATTTTAGGAATAGATCACAAAAACCTAAAACTTACTTTAGTGGAGGTTTTGCTGTTTTCATTTCTTTTTCTTTTTTTTTTATCATCATGTGATTTTTTTTTATTATTGTGGTTTATTTACAATGTTAGTTAAAATGCATAATTATATACAGGCAACCATGCAATTTAATTAGGTATTGTCATTCTGGAGATGGTAACAATTTCTAGACATTTTTGCATTTTTTTATAATCTTTGAAATCATATTTTAAAACTGCTACTTGGGTAAATGTTAGTTAAAATTAAATATAAGTATCTTTCTTTCTACAAATGGTGGATAAGTCTTAATAAACTCAGTAGCATAAAATATAATACTAAAACTATGATACAGCCTGGGAATCCAACGCCTTCTCAACTAGATTTATCCATATTGGTAAAGACTTTCTGCTCTTCAACATCCCCTTAATTTCTCGTTTGCCATTTTCCCAGTCTTAAGAATTAGACAAATTGAAAGTTTATTTGTCTTTAAGTTAAAAAATCATAAGTTTACATAAAAAACTTTTACATTAAAATATTTCATCTATATATATTATATTGAGTTAATTATAAATATCATCATGTAAATGAACTGATTGAAGTTGTCTTATAAACTACTTTATGAATTGAATTCAGGTTTTGCAAGCAAAATATTTAAAACTTAAATGAAAAATGCAATGAACCCATTTGGCTTAAAGAATTGTATGCTGTTTACTGTAACTAACAAATCATTCCAGGTCCTTCATTTCCCAGCTGTAGTTGCCATTCAGAAGTACCTGCCTTCCCTTTTATTTCTTTTTTTATAGGCTTCTTTGTAACATTATTTGGAAAAAAATCAAGGCTAAGTGGCTTTGTCCATTGCTTTATCGTTCTAAGGCTGTGTGAAGATTTATTTCATTAAGTATATGAATCAAATATGAGAAGTAGTATAACTTGGACAAAACTGCTTTCTCTTGCTGCACTAATCTCTTTGAACCTTTGAAAGGGCTTTAAAATTATACCACTATAATTCTGATCATTTAGTTAATGGAACTCATCTATAAAAAAGAGTTGAGAAAAGTATAGGAAATTGCACAAAATTTCCAGGGCAGATTCTAATTTTCTTCAGAAATGATCCAACTTATCCAAATAGTCAAGGCTAAGAATTTTAAGCAAAGAAACAAGATTGAGTGAATAACAAGGTAATATAGGTGACACTAGTATGGGATCACCTAAACTGTGTCAGGATCTGACATGGAAGCTGGTTGGAAGTATGGCCCTAATGTTGATAGCCTTTTTTTGAACTTCTGTAAATACTAAAGATGATCATGTGTTTTGTTTTGCTCTCTTTTCCAAAGTATCGTACGTATGCTTAAACCATTAAAATGACATTTCCCCAGTTAACTGGGTTGTATTTCAAATTGCATCCTAATCTGAGTAGTCTTACACCACCTATTTCCATCCTGACTGAAATAAAAATCAGGATATCCATGCAGTATTCATCAGTCACTGGGTAGCCCTTGCATCTTGGTTATTAGCTTATTACCATAAGCCTGTCTTGTATTTCGTGTAGACCTCAGGAGAAGTGAATCTGACAGTTCTGAAAGTAATCAGGTAAAAAGACTTAGTAAGGAAAAAATAATTGCTAAGATTGATGCTAAGAACTTCACATACTATGGCCACCGTGTCTGATAAATACTTAGTTAAAGATAGAAAAGGCATTTGATTATAAGGTTCTTCAGTGCTGATGAACTTTGGCAGCTGCCTAGGATCTTCGAACGTATTCTTCATAGGCAGTCAGGGAATACTCCATCACTTAGCTGTTGGATAAAAATAAAATATCACTTTCTTTTTGGAAAGGGGTCAGTAACATTATTCAGCTTTGGCTACAGAGTATCAGAAAAAAGTAGCATCGGTTTTGACGGTAAGAACATGCGTTATGCTCTGTCTTCTAACACTGTCGTTAAATGGTCATCCAAGTTCATAGACTTTCCTAGAAAGTCTATGTAATGGTATTATGTAATGATAAACCTCATGTTACTGTATTTTAAAAATCAACGATAGAGATAAACTTTGTGATTAAGAAAGTAAGTTTTATTGGTCAATGTGCAAATCCTTCAAAAATTTTGATATTTAACCTGTAGAAATTTGATAGTGTAAGGGTGTGACATACCTGATTTAATCAGTTACTGTTTACAGGTAGAAAGCCATGTATTGAATAGGACCTGTAGTCATTTCTTGAGTAAGCCTGAGTTCACCAGTGAGCCATTATGTATTTTCACTTTACACAGTGAGCATGATATGATAACAACATGAGATGAGATTGAGTTGATCTGGCTGCCTGAGTTTACCAGATGTCCCTCTGTGATTTGGGCACAGGGCATTTAGACATCATTTCTGACCCTGGGTACCATTATGTCAATAGATTCCATCTGGCCTGTTCTGGTTCAGAAGTTTACATTTTCCCAGGAGGTGTTATTATTGTCCATGACTGATCTTTGTTCACAGAATCTTTTGTTTTCCTGGCTGGCAGTCATTCCTTTCATGCTTTGGGAATTGGTTCCAGTACCTGGACTTCATTTTAGAATCAGTCATTCATAGCACAGGAAACACAGGGGTTTAAGATGCCTAATGATGAACAGAAATGGAAAGGTATTGTAACACATGGTTTTAGTTTTTATTGTACTTTGAAGCCACTAAGTATTACATACATACATACATGCATACATACATACATACATACATACATACATAATACATACATACATAATTTTCACAAATAGTATAGAAAACCTGAAAATATATGGCCTCCAATGTAATAAAATATGTTAATAAGATATTTGGAAACTAGTATTATAGTAGGCTCTTATAACTAGAGGAACCAAAAAGACTGTAAGAACACATCCTCGCATACTGGTGGAGGTCATGATGGTGGAAGTTACAGACCAAAAAAATGGCCTCACGCTGTTCTTGGCCTCATGATGCAATGTGGTCTGAAAAAACACAATAATCTTGTGGAAACACTGTATCTTTTATTTTATTAACTACTCTTTACCTGATTATTCATTCTCTGTACAGTGTAACCCATGTGGAAATGACCCTATTTCCTTAGTTCCACTAGTACATCTGAAAGAACAGCAAATGCCCTGATTTATTACATAAGTATACGTTGATGATATGGTGAAAAACTATCTTCATAGTAAATTCAATGCTGAAATTTACTAATTCAAATGTGAGGGCAGCATTATTAGCTAGTTATTAAGAAATCTCCACTAAGAAGATTAGTTTTCAATTTCTTGCCAAATGTTAAATCCACAATTTGCTTACTGTTGAACTATGCTACTTTTTGCTGCATGTTTAAACTAATGATGGCTCATCTTCCCATATTAATATAACTGGATGTGCGTAACACTCCCCCCTCCCATCTACATTCCCATGAAGGGTTGTTTGACTTATTTCGCTGTTTTCAATTGTATGTGTTTCTTACATATTTCATTTTAGTTTATTTTATGGTGTTTTATCACTAAGTTGTGATACAAATTGACAATTTGATCCTTTGAAAGATTACTCAAGCTCAGGTTAGATAGAAACTAAGAAACCCTCTAGAATCATCTGTTGTGCTTTTCCTGACACCTCACATACCTGTACATGCATATCAAGGTATTCATGTGTAACCTGGAATAACAGCACATTATTAACTATTATGATAATACTAACTGTATGTTACTAGACGCAGTATACAAAACTTCTTAGTTCATAACCATGAGTGTGGATTTACTCTATTTATCTTTTATACTTCAATGAATTATTATAAAATTATAAGAGCCTCTTTTTATTTATTTTTTTGAGACAAGTTTTGTACACCAGGATAGTTTGAAATTTACCACGTAGACGCAGTCAGCTACCAACTTGCAATGCTCTTGCCTTACCTTTCCAAGTTGTGGGACCATAGTGTGCACCACCTTATACAGACATAAAGCTGTCTTCAACTTTATGAATGAAGGCTTTTTGCCTATAGAATAATTTACACTCTTTTATCTATGCAATTAGCATGTCTATTTGTCAATTTGTTTTACAGTAAAGTGATTAAATATCCAAAGTGTTCAATGTAAATACTCTGTGTATGATTTGGATCAAGTCCTTAATAATTACATTTTTCCAATCCAATTCATTTTTTCTTGTAGTCTTAAGTTGCCAAATGTGCTCCATTCCAAAGGAATTTGTGAGTGGAATGCAATGAGAGAAATATAGAGGCAGAACATAGAATGTGTCCTGGCCATAGACTTTCAGGGTCTTTATTCGCTCCCACCTCAGACTGAACATTTTGTTCCTTCAGATTAAACTATTTGTTAACATAAATATATAGTCCATGCTTGAACTTACAGTACACTCACAAAACATGCACATGTACATCTACACACCTGCACACACTCACAAACACACATTGTGTAAAATAGAGTCACTATTCTGAAGTAGTCTGTGTCATGTGTCCCTAAGGCAACCCTAGCTTTGCAGATTTACCACATGAAACTATAAGATTCAGTGTTAATTCATATACAGCTAATTTCCTATTAAAATCACAAGACACAATGCAAAGTTGGAAAAAGGAAAAGGATATGGAATTGTATCATGGAAAACTGGGGTTAACATTTGGTAATTCATTTCTATACCAACACATTATGAAGACACAAAAGATTTTGTCAATCAAGAGGGGTCATTAGAAATTCCCCTGCCCACCCGAATGACTGAAACACTGAGAAACATATATTAAAAGGAACACATTTTTAGGCTCATGGATTCAAAGTTATATTCTATGTTTGTATGACTCCACTGTTTCTGGAACTGTGGGTAGTCAGAATATTATAATAGAGTATAGTAGATCAAAGCTGCTCACCTCCTATTGTCTAGAAGCAAAGGGAAGAGAATGAAGGAAGAAAGTGTGAGAGAGACAAGGAAGAAAGAAGGAAGGAAGTGAGATAGAGGAAGGGAGGTAGGGAGGGAAGGAATATAAGAGCAACACAAGGTGGAGGCTCAAGCATGCAGATACAAATATCTCCTTTGGACTATGCTTCTTGTAACTTATTTCATCAAATTGAATTCTAGCCCCTGCCATTTATAACACCTGTTAATACTCCATTCAACTAGGACTCCAGTGATAGTCTAGTCCACTGATGAGGTCAGTCTCCTGATTCAGGCACTCCTGAATCTTGCTATCATTAGGAACTAAGCCTTTAATACAGGAGCCTCTGGAAAGCCTTCCTAGTCCAGTTGTAGCAACAGCAATTCCTAAAAGTTTGTTGTTGTTGTTGTTGTTGGAGGGAAGCTTTACTCCTGTAGCTTCTAGTTTTCTAGCATATACCCAAATCCAATATACTCAATAGGATCCAGGCATTCACCATAAATAATCTAACGTAAGTAATTTGGTCACATTGATACACCCTGTCAGTAACTGATTAGGAACACTTTCCCCACATGAAGTTTTCGGAGGACAAAGACCTAGCATGTTCAGGACCTTTCCTAAGAGAGCAAGTATCAGCCTTGCTGCATTAACACATTTTTATCCAATGCTTTACTCAAGGGGAGGTATGCATATTAATTGTACTTAAAAGAGTCACTTTTGAAGAGTGAGTATATTACAGAAGAAAACTCTTCATTTATAAGGACCACTTATGAGCTAGAGTTGGAGGGAGACATATAAAATTTCCTGAAGAATTGGGGTTGGGTTTGCATTTATAGAAGCTATGTATTGTTGGTAAAGAGATTTTTGAGAAATTCTCTGTGGTGGGAACAGATGATGCTCCTGCTAGAGTTGGAAGAATACCTGGGACAAGAGCCTGGAGTATGTTACACTTGGGTGGATTGTCAAAAGCACATCCAGAGGCAGAAAGTCTCTCCTGAGGACTTAATAAAATATGACTGCTAGATCTCATTCAAAATCCTTAATCCACTTCAATAAAACATGCTCAGAACTTTATCTTCTATAGCATTTACCTTGCTGAATAATGCCATCAGTCAAAAACTCCAAATCAACTGGAATAGTGAGTTCATTATTGACACAACCAAGGGTATAATATATTTAATAGAATTTTTCTATTCTGTTTTGAAATAAATTGAGATTCATAGTCACATGACAGTCTGCCTTAGCCAAATACTTCTATCCTTTCTCCACTGCAGCTAATAAATATGCTTTCTGCATAACTTCTGAATGTTCCTTCAGAGAATTTACAGTGATGGCTTGCTTCATTTGTCAAGTGCAGAAGGGAGTTGCAGAGATAGCTCAGTCTGTAAATTACTTGCTCCTTAAGTGTGACACCTGAGTTTAGTCCTCAGGACTCAGAAGTTTCATGGAGTGACTCATGACTTTAATCCTAGTATGATAGAGGTGTGGCTGGGAAGTTCTCTAAGGCATGCTGGATAGTCTAGACAAATCAATGAACTCAGGTTGAATGAGAATCTGCCTCAAAAATGAGTTAAAGAGCAATTGGGGAAGATACTTAATGTCAGTCTCTGGCCTATACTACAATATCCATAGATAACTAAATACAAATTTCCACATTCATGCATCTCCACAACAAGCATATACATACTTTAACATATATAAAGTACAGAACATAGAATAAGTTAATAAATATAGTTGTGGTGAATTCTAACTTTATAAGATTCATGTCTAAGTATACAATTATTTCTGGTAGTTTAGCAAATATGTATTATAAATATCATTTATGTACAGTTAGCAAGAAAAGGAGTTAAAGTGTTTTCAATACAACTCTGGGTTACTTGCAAAATATTGATATAACATCATTGGGATATGACATAAAATAGATTTATCCATTCCAATATAATTTTCGTCACCTTTACTTTATTTACTTTCAGGTATAGGATTTTTTTTTTAAGATAATCGTCTTGTTTAAAAAAATGTATCTAACAGCTGCAACTTAATTAAGGAAGAGTTTATGTTTCTGTACTGGCTAGTTTTGTGTGTCAACTTGACACAGGCTGCAGTTATCACAGAGAAGGGAGCTTCAGTTGGGGAAGTGCCTCCATGAGATCCAGCTGTTGGGCATTTTCTCAATTAGTGATCAAGGGGGTAGGGCCCCTTGTGGGTGGTGCCATCCCTGGGCTGGAAGTCTTGGGTTCTATAAGAGAGCAGGCTGAGCAAGCCAGGGGAAGCAAGCCAGCAAGGAACATCTCTCCATGGCCTCTGCATCAGCTCCTGCTTCCTGACCCCCTTGAGTTCTAGTCCTGACTTCCTCTGGTGATCAACAGCCATGTGGAAGTAAGCTGAATAAACCCTTTCCTCCCCAACTTGCTTCTTGGTCATGATGTTTGTGCAGGAATAGAAACCCTGACTAAGACAGTTTCTTTATGTTTCCCAGGATACAAACTCTCATAGTAGGGGACTCAATGGTGACAAGGTAATGAGTTGGCAGTTCACATCATGCCCTCTTTGCAGAAGGAAAGGGTGATGTATATGGGTCCCCATGTTGCTTTCCCTTCCCCCACTTCACTCTCCCCCACTTTGTTTTTAGGTTGGAGGCTTTTCAAGAGAGGGTTTCTCTGTGTAGCCCTGCCTGTCTTGGTGCTCACTGTATAGACCTGGCTGGTCTCAAACTCAGAGATCTGCCTCCCAAGTGCTGGGAGTAAAGGCATGCAGTAACATTGCTTTTCCATTTATAGCTAGTCTGAGAACTCAGTCTGTGTGGTTGTCCCACTCAAATTAATGAAGTCATCCAATCTAATCAATTAAGTTTAGATAATCTCTCATGAGCTTATCAAGAGATTTTTTCCAAAGTGATTTCTAGTGACAGCAAACTAGGTATGATGCTGATCCATCACAATGGCATAAAAGGGACTTTAGAGATTCGATAAATCAGTATGAGGATAATTGGAGATATTTTATGGCCCTTTCAGGTTAATTCATCATCAGGAGGCTTCATGATGATATCTTTTGGAAATATAATAAAATACCTTCTCTAATAATACTATACCTACTATTTCATTATATAAATGATCTCAAAATGTATTAATATCTATTTGCTTATTTTACATAGAAGTCCAGAAATGTGTATTTATAAAACATTCTCTCCTTATATCCAAATGGAAATTATTAAGTACAACTATTATTTTTGTGGCCTAAATAATTACTGTAGTAAGACATGTCAGAGAAAATTCTTCTGTAAGGTTTTTCATGGGCAGTTTAATTAGGACACAGTAGACTGATCACAGAGAATCTTTTGAGTTGATTGTTTAGCAGTCCTACCTATTGTGTGTGTTTTCTCTGTAGCTGGGAAGGAAAACATCTTGCCCCATAGATCTCTGTGTCTTATCTCTGAATAATTTGTTTGGTTGTCAATTTAAAGAATGATTTAAGATGTTTGTATGTGTTTTGAAAGCCCATGATATGAGGATAAGTCAATCATATTATAGAGAACCCAATCTGACTTTTCTAGTTTTCCTTCCTCCATGTCTGTAAAGCATCTATTTTGACATATTTCATATTTTCTAAAGTCCACTCAAATACAAGATCAGCATCTAAGCCCCTTTCATACTTGGATTTTGAACCATCTACTAACTGAATTATGAACCTAGAAGTGATACATCTATGTTCAAGATTGACTATCCTTGTTTATTTATAATGTTATCAGAGAAAATATAATCCAGTATTAAATATCAACCCAACAGATTTTTACAAGTCCTGATACTAAACTCACAGATTGTCTCTTTAGGAAACTTCTCAGGATTTCCCTAGAGCTTGTTTAGTTTTGGTAAATCCAATCAGAGTGAGCAAAGCATTGTGTTTCCCAGTTTGTAGGTGTGGATTCTACTAAGCCTTTACCAGCACAATGCTGGGTGGCTGCAGTTTGGTCACTTAGCTGTAGGATGGGACCTCCATGTGCTGTTGCGATGAGTGACATATTACATCGAACTCCACACACGTGTACAATGAGCACATGACAATAAAAATGAGCTATTTCAAAGTACGGATAGCAATTAAAATAAGAATCAGAAAATATTACTAAACAATGAGGAAAGATTAAGCCAAGGCTGTCAGAAGCCCTGGCCTCAGAAGTCATGAGGTTACAAGCATATTTCAGCTAAGAAGCTGTCTTTTCTTTCTGCTACCACCCCCAAATCGTGCAAAGGAGTCATTTTGAGTGCTAAACAGATACTTGGAATATTAATCATGTCTCATGTTAAATGAAAAATATGAACATTATTACATTTAAGTTCTGAAACTCCTTTATATTTTCTCAAGAGTAAAATGAATGAAATGAAATAATGAAGGGGACTTAAGAAATAGAATCAATACAAGAGTCCCTTCTGCTGATGTTCATTCTGTCTGCTTCTTATGCTAAGATTCCAGGTGCCTGAAAGAGGCTAGTGGGCCTGATGAGGGGGAAGGGAAAAGTTGTGTGATGCTGTGCTATCAGGAGACATATTGCAAACTTACTGTCAGAAAAGTGAATACAACTCATTTAATCATGACACTGAGCTCACTAACATGCAACTGAATTCCTAGGCACTAGGGAAGCTGAGGCAGGAGGATGGCAGAACTCCAGACCAGACTGTACTGCAAGGCAACATTTTATCACATAAGATAAAACTGAAAAGAATCAAAAGGGAAGGAGAGGGAAGGAGAAGGAAGGGGATGAAGGAGAGAAGAATAGAGAGCGAAGGATGCGGGGAAGGACAGGGCAGACTTGGCACAGCGTGGCATAACTCACTGAGACATACTACCCTACATGTGAGGCAGATGGACATGTCTGAGGTTGACCTAAGCTTTGTTCCAGAAGGTCTTATCTGGTTGTTAGAAATTTTCATTGCTTAATTTTGTTGTAAGGTGCCTCATATGTCTTTGATAATGAGGCAGGATACACAAGTGCATCAAACACATTGCCTTGGGTTACTCTGCTTAGTGCTATCGTTCTTAGATCCCAACACATCCTTAGGAAATGATGTTTGCATTTTCAGGTAAGCTATGTCCACTGTGACCTAAAATACAGCATAAAAAAAAAAGCAGAGAAAATTTGTAAAATATCCCAGACCCATAAACAGCAATGAATCTGAAAGAATGTCAGCCCCCACCACTTGCTTACTTTTGCCTGGTCCTATAAGTCTTGTGTCAAAGAGAATGCCAGTGTCGTATTCCTTCACTCAGTCAGTCAGTGAACATTGAATTACTGTCAAATGGAAGATTGTTTTCAAAATAAATGTTTCCAGAATAATGTCAACAGATCTAATTAGATTTTCTTATTGAACATTCAGTACATACAGAGGGACTGGGGAATCCTTTGCAACCATTTACAAAGCATATGAGTCTCACTCGGTATGTAGTTCACTGATATGAGCACAGCCCTGCCTTTTTCTCTTTGGTTCTCAGATTTCTCCTCATGCAGATTTGTTGAATTTGGTACCCTTGATTCTTCATAGGGCTCAAGAAAGATTGTAAGGTAAGGCTTCTCATAGGACTGCATCTAGCAACACATCAGACTCTAAAATAGCTTTCATGTCTTACGGAAAGCTGACTGCACCATCTTGTTTGGAAGCATCATCTAAACAAGGCATGTCCAGACATTGTGGTGGAGGAAAAATAGTGGAATATGTAGCGTATAAGTTTCGAAGTTATAAGTGCCTGATTCACTGGCATAGTACTATGCACTAAGCACCTTTAGCTTTCACAAAGTGTTCCTGTATTGAGGGGAACATCGCCTCCATGATCAAATCAATGTTCTCTTGGCCCTTCGTGAACTCATATCAAGCCAGCTACAAAGGCTACCGATCCCTGTCTTTTGATAATGCTTCAGCCAAAGGCTGTTGCTCTTGCTTCGAAACTGAATTTTCAATCCTTATAGTATTCCATCCCCTGCTGACCTACTGAAATGAAAGACTAGGAGTCATGATTAAATCTAATTTTCCCTCCTGTAGTGGTAGCATGAACTGGGTTAGTAAGGCCAGACCTTCCAGATGGTTTTAAAATACCTTTGTGATTTGATCTCCTTGCTGTCCCATCCATTTCTGTACATGCCTGTCAGTGTCAGCCTTTACCACCATGACAAGTTCCCAAGGTGAGAACAGTACAAATGAACAAGTATCCATGGTGCCTATTGAGGGTCCTGCTTATCAAATGAGTCAGGCAATGAGCCAAGTCTGGCTTGTAAATGACAAGATAGGTTAGCCTATTTACAGGAAGAAAATCTCGCTGTGGTTTAAGCAATTCAAGCACATCACTAACTTCACAGCCTGGCACTAGCCATGTGGAATCGGCATTCGCTCACACATTCATCATACTATTTATTTTGAAATAAGCTGTAAATACCTTTCCCTCGTCCTTTAATTTTAACCTGCTTTTTTTAAAGAACTTCCTCCCTTCACTGTGTGTGTGTGTGTGTGTGTGTGTATGTGTGTGTATGTGTGTGTGTGTGTGTGTGTGTGAATTCATGCACACACTTGCAGACACACACAGAGGGAAGAAAAATGCATTTCTCTGGTGCTGTATGCTTTAGGGACCTTTAGATATCACTTCATGAATCATGAGTACATATTGTGGCACACCCTGCAGTGGTGCTTGCCTATCAACCTATCAGCTATGCTTACGTCAGTTGGATTCACATAGCTGAGAAAGAGCAAAGGGAAGATTAGTTTGAGGCTTGGTTCAAAGGTTACACAAATTTCCTCGTACTCTTGGATACAGCATTATTGTGAAAGGGGCATGTGTAGTAAGATTCCGCTCATGTCCTGATATACAAGAAGCAGAAGGATCTAGAAGGGAATTGGGGATAAAGTCTAACTTTCAATCAAAGGAGTACCCCAAGTCACATCTTCCCTCTAGCTGGACTCTCAGCTACAGTGCCGAGCATCTGTAGACCAAGCAGTCTATATAAAATCTGCTGACACATTTTATGTTTAACCCATATCATGTAGGTTTCCTCACCAATTCTAATATGAGAATTAATTTTTGTCTTATTGTGATAAGTCATACCTGGAGGTAACATACTTGTTTCTTTTTCAGATTGGAAGTATGAAATTGCAAACGCCTTTCTTCGGAGTGAAGAGGGGGTGGAAGTGGACTCTCAAGCATATAGCCACAGGTGGAAAAGAAACGTGGACCCTTTTAAGGCAGTAGACACAAACAGAGCCAGCATGGGTCAAGATTCTCCAGAGTCCAGAGGCTTTACCGATCTGCTACTGGATGATGGACAGGACAATAACACCCAGATCGAGGTAAGTAATTATTGTGGATAATTGATTTCAATCAATTGTTCATTATTTTCTTATAATATTGAAGAGATCAAGCTTTACTATGCTTTATCATACTCTGGGACTTTATTTTAAAGAACAGTTCATATATATATATATATATATATATATATATATATATGTAGTAGCTATATTGATTTATTTATTCATGAAATAGACAAACAGAGGCTGGGAGTAGTAGAAACAAAATGAAAAGAGCACAGTAAGACTCTCTGAAAACCCACTGTCCAGACCATCATAACTAGATTATGCCTATAGTAGTTGACATCTTTGAAAAATTATATATCAGTGTGACTTGCAGTAGGATGTGGTGAAGTCTCCTTCAGAGAGCATATCAGAATGCTAACAAAGAGGCTTTGTCGAGGAGTGGCTGTTTTGTTTACTCAGGGTCTTGGTCAATTCAGAAGAATTCTCTTAGTTCATAAACTATCAGTGAGAACTGAGATAAGCATCCCCGCTAAAAGGAACCACTTCTACTGGGGATGAGTATTGTCGGAACAACATAGCATGCTGGCATCTGCATGGTTAACCAATGGTTGAGTTTGGGCTCCAGTTGGAAGTTTCATGGTATTTAGGCTTTTCATTGCTACTTTTTAAAAAAAAGTGCGGTGACTGATCACTCTTTGATTTTAAATTATCACCTGTTGTACCTGAGCCATGAAGTAGATGAGAAGGGTACTTTAGTGTGGTTGAATGAGTGTTCGTTTGCAAGGCATATTGGAAGCAGATTTCAGGATTGCTCCAAAGCCTCACAGGAGTTCTAAGACACATAAAATTACAAGTCATAAAAATATGATCTTGATTGTGAAATGAATATAACAAAATCAAATGTGAACATCTTTCAGGAGAAAGCAAGGACCATCAAGATGAGAACAAACTTTGGTTTGCTATAGAAATAGGGCTGGCTTCTCATCTCTTACCTTGTTAAAAATATGTATGTGAATGAGTTTAGTGAACAAA
>JADRCD010192997.1:4005-21017 GCA_019843815.1 Montemys delectorum | reverse complement strand
TCACCACCTCGATGAACATGTCTAGAAAATCCTTCACAGATGTGCCTAAAAAATTATCTCCTGGGTATTTCTAGACCATGTCAAATTTAAAGTCACTATGAACCATCGCAGGTGTGATGCAGAAACTAATGCCTGGCCCCTCCAGAATGTGCTGCTCATCAGAGGCCATCTTTAAGTCTGTTTTAAATTCATATAGCCGGGCCAGGATCTCATCCACAGATGTAACAGGAAAGCAAATTCTTTTGCTGATGTCTAAACCGGGCCTTCATCTGGATGAGAGCCCAGCTCTGACGCAGGCCAACAGCTAGACAGTTCAGGAATGAAGGGAACTGGCAGGCCAACACTCATCGCAGCTTCTTCTACCCCGTCAGCAGGACCCAAGAGATTCTCCCACTGGGGACCTACCCCCCTCCCCCCCCTGCCATCCTAGCACAGAGCATACAGGGAATGTGAGCCTGTGGAAAGCAAAGTAAGGGCACTTGGCCTCACAGTCTATATGATTCAGCAAGTAAATGTTAAGCTACCTGTATCCAGGGTGAAAGGAAGGCCCCAGAAAGCAAGCCACAGCTGTCTGCCAAGAGAATCAGGGCAAACAGTCATTTCTACTGACAGACACAAGAGGGTGGAGACTGTCCTCTACAAAGCCTTTCCTTTAGTCACAAAGGTCACTAGGTTATGTGTTTCATACCAGGGAGGTATATAAAAGACTGAATGGGTAACAGCTATACATGGCAGTGTAGGGGTAGAGGAAGGAAGAGAGACAGGAAAAGCCTGTGTAGCAAAAGAAAATTCAACTTGCCCTTTCTCTTTAGTCTGGAATCTTCCTTTTAGCTCTTATGGTGATTTTGTCATGATTAATGACATTGAATCTTCTTGGGCCCTTGTTAAAGGTAAAGTCTCAGTCTCTAGTCTGGAATTTAGGGGCCTCCTATATTCCAATCACAAATACAGCAAAATTAAGAAACAGTCCTGGTTTGGGACAGAGGCTATCATGGTTTGGTCTGTCTTTGGCCTATCTATCTGGACAGTCCCCTGCAGTGTCACTAACCCACTCTCTCCTGCTTTTCCCTTCTCTCTACTTCTCAAGTCCCATGTTCAAGTCTCTCTTCACCCCAAGCCTTCCCAGTTATCCAGAACTCAATAGTCTGTCCCCCCACCCCCCGCAAACCTTCCATAGAACTTAATAGCAAATATGGAGAGTTCCAAGTCCAGACTAAAGTTCCAGATCTTTCTATGATTATGAGATCTTACAGGAGACACAAAACCTCTCTGTCCTTGGATTTCTTTTTCTGAAACAGAGTCCTAAGGTTCCTGGGAGAACATAGATGGTGCCAGGTTGATGAAGGAATGCAGATATCTGAGTGGCACATACGTAGAAAAGAGCGGCACCTTCTCTGCTCATTCTTTTGTCATTTTACCACAGCTGCAGCCCCATGGTGTCTTTCTATGAGGGTTTGTTTGTCTGATCTTTTCTTCCTGGACAAAGTCTCCTTATGTTTCCCAGTCTTTGAATTTCTAGCATCCAGCAACCGCTCTGCTTTGCATCCTTTGCACCTGGGACTATAGATATATAACACTGTACTCAGCTTATGCATAATTTTACGTTTTATATGTAAAATCATCCACTGGTATCTTTGGGCTTTGACCTATAGATTTAACCAACTGTGGACTGAAAGTATCCTGAAAAATAAACTTGTGCCTGCTCTACATATTTGCAGACTTTTCCTTGTCACTACTTAAAAAAAAATAACAGCTACTGTATTAGATACCACATTCAATCTGTATGTGGTTTATGTGGTTGAAAATATGTGGGAGAGCATATATAGATCCTGTGCAAATACCAAACTACTTTATATACTGGGCTGGAGCACCTGTGGGTTTTAGTATCTTTGGCAGGTCAAGGAACCACCTCCATAGATACCAAAGGAAAACACACACACACACACACACACACACACACACACACACATACACACATGCTCTCTTTCTCTGCTCTCTCTCTCTCTCTCTCTCTCTCTCTCTCTCTGTCTCTCTCTCTCTGTGTGTGTGTGTGTTTGTGTGTGTGTGTGTAGTAGTAGTAGTAGTAGTAGTAGTAGTAGTAGTAGTAGTAATATTTTTTCAACTCTCTTAGAGTTCTATCACTTTCCATCTAGTGCTAGGCACTAGGAGTCAAAGAGATGAGTTTATATTCCTAATGTGAACCCTTGTCATGTGTTTCTTTGTAGAGTCATCATAACTATTTTTAATGGAGAGGTAAAGCAAAAATAAGCAAAACTGCTTCTCCACATGGTGACAGTATGCACAGACATGGTTGACGTGGGACAGCTGCCATTCGAACATTTGTTGCATCCTATCTTAGGTTTGAAGACTGTGAAATGCCTTCATACTGATTATTCCAGTTTTAAGCTTAGCATATTCCAAATGCGACCAAATATAAAAAGGCTGGATCCTCAAATCGGAAATTATAGGGAGTGATTATATATTACTTGGAAGCCTTAATGGCAGATTTCCTTCCTATGTGATTAAGGGTGTATTTGCGTGTGTGTGTGTGTGTGTGTGTGTGTGTGTATGTGTGTGTGTGTGTGTACATGTGTGAGTAGGCTCATATCCATGTTTATGTATGCCTGTGTGTATGTATGTGTATGTGCCCCTGTGTGTGCTTGTGTGGCTATATGCTTGTGTTCATGTATGTGCATATGTGTATGTATGCCTATGCGAGTGTGTGTCTGTATGCATGTGTGTGTATATGTGTCGCCATCAGATGGGCTGCAAAAAGTGTCCAGGTAACTCCTTGAAAGGAAAATAAAGCAATCAGAAACCAACTGATTACATTTCTGAGATTCTAATGTATATTAATAGAGATATAAAATTGAATTTACAAAAAATTGAATTGTATATGAATGTTAAATCAGGAATCCTCACATAAAGTCAGATTTATTTCCCGATACCCATCTTGGAGGTTGAATGAGCTCAGTCATGAGCGTAGACACTATGGGACCCCTATTTGAGTAATTACCAAGGCATATCTCATTTCCTTTTCCTTCGAATGTCCAACTAACTTCTGTTAAAATAAATAAATAAAAGATCCAGTAGCTAAAATATTTCCCAGCTTCCCTCACGGCTTGGGAATCTGTTTCTGCTTCTCCAGTGGAGCCCAGGCTTCTCTGATGTCTCTGTACAGAACTTCACAGAGCTTCCTCTCCTCTGTGGCACTTCATGGCCAGTATAAATTATTGGCTGATGCTGACTTGCCTAGTGTGAGCGGGGCAGGTTTGTGGTTGAAGATTCCCAGCTATACGGCCAATTGCTCTCAACTTTAGGTCTGGGTTTACAGTTTCCAGCAGGCCCTTTATTCATGTCCTCACATATAAGCAAGCAAGTCGTGGAGTGCAGTGTGAGGTTAGAGCCTTCGCTTCTATGATCCCCAGCAGCCCCGAGTACGCTCCCTACAACCATGTGCCCCATCGCTTCATCAAGTGCCTGTGGCATCTGCCTTGTCATGGTTAAGAATAACAACACAGTGAAAGCTTCCTGAAAATGACGAGAGCTGGGCACAAGTTGGAGGAAGGCAGTCACCCAGGGACATGTCTTTGAAGGGTATTGTGATGGTTTGTAGATGCTTGGCCCCAGGGAATGGCATTATGAGGAGGTGTGGCCTTGTTGAAGTAGGTGTGTCACACTGGGCGTTGGCTTAAGACCCTCCCTCATCCTAGCTACCCGGAAGTCAATCTTCCACTAGCAGCCTTCAGATGAAGCCAGAACTCTCAGCTCCTCCTGCACTATGCCTGCCTGGATGCTGCCATGCTCTTGCCTTGACGACAGTGGATACCATTGCCCTTTTCTGTCTGTGCTTCCTGGCTACCACGAGGCGAGAGCCTCTGTTTCACTTTGTCATCTTATCCATGATGCTCTGCCTCATCATAGCCCAGAGACAACTGAACAGCTTCCCACAGATTGAAACTTCCAAAATTGTGAGCCAAAAATAAATAAATAAATAAAAATCCTCCTTTGTGAGAATTTGGCTCTGGTATTCTTTCACAGCAGTGAAAAGCCCACCAAAACAGAGTCCTGGTGACGACCTCAGCCTTGTAAGGGGGGCGGGGAGGGGCTCTTCTGTTACCACTTCTGTTTCTTAGATGCAGAATGCTGACTAGGAACAGTATGGGCACACTCCGTTATCCAACCTTGCCTTTGCAATCCCACATGCAATCACATGGAGAAAAATGGTCCCGCTTTGTCTGTTCACACCAGTAGTGTCCTAATTTTAGACATCAGCAATACAGTTCCTTTCTATGGTGACTAAACTTCCAGGAGAAGAAATGATGATCTTAGAATGGTGCAGATGCAAAGCCACTCTATAGAGCTGTAGGTAGGAAACAGTCAATACCCAGAATCCATGAGGGCAAGATCCTGATTCAGAGGTCTGATGTCAGGGGTGCTTTAGCTTCTTAGAGGACATTTGGCTATCTCTGGAGACATTTTTGGTTGTCATAAATGAAGGGTAGGATCCCACCATGTGGTGAGTTCAGTTATTGTACATGTTGAATATAGAATCGAGGTCAGCCAACACAATGGAGAATCATCTGGTTCAAACATTCATAATGCAGTAGTAGAAAAACTGTCCACAGAGGAGGCATAAGGAGCTAAGGAGTCTAGGCAAAAAGGCCAACAGAGGAGCTAAGGGCTCCCCAGAGACACTAGGTTACAGACGTAGGAGACAAAGCCAGGCTGACTAATATTTAATAACTAATCAGTAGGTCCCGAGTGGGTGGCTGACTGGTGTGGTTATGATCTGCTGAGTCCCAGAGCCCTAGGACTTTTTGAAATTAAGCATTATCATAGCAAGTCTGTACCACTTTCCACTTCATGTGACACTCGGTATATGTTGTCTTCAGGGAAAAAAATATAAAAAGAATCTATCTATGTAAATTGTCAAAAAATGAGTAGACAAAATAATAGTGTGCCGATCTGTGTGTTTGTGACACAGTAACCGGTGGACGAGGAAGACATATATGATTGTGTGCGTTCAAGTACATCTAGGTTCAAGTATGTTCACAGACAATGGGTGGAACTCTCCGAAACAGTAGAGCTCATATTCAGCTGCAATCTTTGAGAAACTTTTATTTTTAAAGTTTATTTAAATAAGCCTTGTTTTAAAAGTGTTTTATAAGTTAGGTGTGGTAGAACATACTCTTAATCCTAGCACATGGGAAGCTGCGGCAGGACACCCAAGAGCTCCAGACTGGGCTGCAGTAAGACTCTGTCTCAAAAACATAGCTATCTGCCAGGCAGTGGTGGCACATGCCTTTAATCCCAGCACTTGGGAGGCAGAGGCAGGCGGGTTTCTGAGTTTGAGGCCAGCCTGGTCTACAGAATGAGTTCCAGGACAGCCAGGGCTACCCAGAGAAACCCTGTCTTGAAAAAAACAAACAAACAAAAAAAACAAAAACAAAAAAAAACCAAACAAATAAACCATAGCTATCTACTTTAGGAGTCTTAAGCTGGGAGTGTGGCCCATCTTTCAGGAGAAGTGTTGTTACTTGCTTAGATTTCATATTCAGCCAAGAGTGCTTGTTAGTCCTCACAGCAAAGCTTCTAAACCATCTAATGAGATAGCCACTGCTTTATGTGGATTACAGATGAGAAGCCTCAAGCTTTTCATTAGTTGAGTCAGGTCACAAAGCAGCAAATGTTGGGGTGGAAATGCCTATCAGTTATGCTATGTCTGTTCCAGTCCTGGATGCCCTTGCTGCCTGCAAGGTTTGCTAATCTGACACCATGGCCGGTGTTATAAATAAGTGCTGTGGAACTCTCACATCTGACTCACTCAATAACTCCCTGTATTATTCAGGCACTCCAAGGAAACAAGCCCAACAGAGAAATAGATTACATGTCAGATTGAATATGAAATATCCCTCATGGGCTCGTGGGTTGACGTCTTGTTGCCAGCTGATGGGATCTTGGGAAGTGACTTGTTCCTAGGAGCTCTGACTAACCCATTAATAGAATTATAACATGAATAGAACAATGCTAATCCATTGATAGACTTACAATGCGAATAGAGCGAGTGAGACATGGTAAAATTATGGAAGATGGGACCTGGTTGGAGGATATATGTCACTGGGGCTGTGTCATTGTTATCTTGCCCTGCCCTGTCTTGTGTGTTTCCTTTCACTGGTTCCTGTCTGCTCCTAGGAAATTAGCTTCTGTCACACTCTACCTACCACAATGTTCTGCCTTACCACAGGCTTGGAGGCAGTGGAGCCAAGAAACATGGGTTGGAACCTCTAAAATGATAGGCCAAATTAAGTAAGTCTCCCTTAAGATGTACATGTCAGGTCTTTCACCACAATGATAAAACACATGTCTAGCACAGAGACATATATGTCTGAGAATTGTTGTGAAAATTAGCTCATATCATTATGGAAGCCAATAAATCCAACCATTGGCTCTTCAAGAGTGGTGTCCAGGAAGGTCATGGTATATTTCAGTCTGGTTCTGAAGGCCTGAGAATCAGAGACATCAATGGAGTAAGACCCATTCTGTATCCATAGGCCCAAGAACTGAGCACCAATGTCTATGGGCATGAGAATATACAGTTCATAGAGAAAGAACTCTGAGCCAGGCAAGAACATGCAGACAAGGAATGCCAGTATTTGGGAAGTAGAGGTAGGGAGACTAAGAGTTCAAAACCTTCCAAAGCCACACAAATGACTCAAGGCCAGCTGGTTTCCCCTTTAAGAAAAGTGCATCTCAACTCCCACTACCACCTGCAGAAGGAGAAGGAGAAGGAGGAAGAAGAGAAGGAGGAGGGAGAAGATGAGGAAGGAGGAGGGGAAAGAGGAAATAAAAGAGGACTAAGAGGAGAAGGAGGAAGAGCAGGAGGAGGAGGAAGAGGAGTAAAGGACAAAAAAAAAAAAACAATGTCAGTTGTGTACTTGAGTCAGGGGTGGTGGAACATACCCGTAATCCCAGAATTTAGAGTTTTGATAGGGAATTTAGGGCCAGCCTCATCTACATAGAGAGTTTGAGATGAGTTTGAGCTACATAAAACCCTGTCTCAAAACCAAAAAACAAAAAGTGAAAAACAAACAAATAAACAAAACCCCCACCCCCACACAAAAAGAGTAAATCCTTTTATGTAGTGTCACTGGCTGAATTGGAACATCGCCAGTACAGGGAGCAGGGAGGCTCATGAAATTCAAAAGGAACATAACAAGACTCCAAAGGCTCCCTAAACTTACAAGATGACCAGGCTCCTATCCAAAGTTACAGAAGCAGTGACAGATTGTATGTAGAAGGGAATTCTTAGGAGGCATACTTTTGGGTAATGTTGCTGCCTATGTCAATTGTGTCTCTGTAAGGAACTCTAACAAACTTATTGGTTCACCAAAACAGACTTGGATGAAATATTTTCTCTCATCTTTTTACCCATTCCCTATCTAGGGTGAGTAGAAACAAATTCCTCAGTAAAAATATTGTAATATGTTCTTTCATATTTTTGTTCTGTTTGGGCCTCTGTAGGCTGGACGATCTTTACCCAGTCTACTGATTCAGTTGCCTATTTCGTCCAGAAACATCTTAATAGACACAGTCCAAAATAATGTTTTAGTGGCTCTCTAAGGATCCCTAAGCCAAGCCACACTGACCCATAAAATTACTCATCATTCCTATTTTGCTATTTGGCAGCTATGCAAATAGTCCCTATGACCCCTCAGCAGCAACTGTGGCCATGGCCTCTAGATTTTAGCTTTCACATGAGAAATACCACAATATTGAATGCTCTGATATTATGACCTGAGTTGAGTCTCCATCATTTTATGAGATCAAAGTAAATAGAAGCAGTAATTTTATTAGTGACCACAAAACAGGAAAGGAACAGAATAGGTCTTCCAAAATCATGGCCAGTCTGGTCATAATAATGAAGTATTTATTGTTATGCCATGGAAGAATTATTTATTTTTAAAATATCAGGAATGACTAGATATTTTCCTACTTTATTTTCCACTGGTGATGCTAATATTTCAACTGACACAGTGTTATCATTTTATGTACCTCTGATTGGAAAGGCAGAGCTCAAAGATCATATTTTCCCTCAGGACAGTATATATTCGGGTGATGGGTCTTTCCATGAGCTTGGAGAACACAGAATTTGATTTTCTCTGTGGCTCTTATCTCAGGCCAGGGTGCCAGGATATAGGTTCTCACATGATAATTTGGTGTGCTTTATTTATCATGAGAGTGCTCTCCAAGAAGAGTTAAAATGGGCTGAGGAATGCAGAAGGGGGAAGAAGAGGATCTTTTGCTTTTTTTGAAAGATTTATTTATTTATTTATTGATTGATTGATTGATTGATTTCACATATGTGAGTACACTGTCACTGTCTCCAGACACACCAGAAGAGGGCATCAGAACCCATTGCAGGTGGTTGTAAGTCATCATGTGGATGCTGGAAATTGAACTCAAGACCACTGGAAGAGCAGTCAGTGCTCTTAACCACTGAGCCATTTCTCCAGCCCCGAAGAGGAGGATCTTGGTTGACAATAGTGGCTGATCCTGATTGTCACTTGACACAATCTTTTAATCAACAAGCCCTAACTCTGCACATGGCTGTGAGGGGTTTAATTTTCTACATTAAGTTAATTGAGATGGAAAGACCCACTCTAAGCATAGGAAACACGACTCCATGGACTGGGATGCCTGACTGAATAGAAAGGAGAATGGGAGCTGAGCACTAGCGCGTACCAATCTTTGCTTCCTCGCTGTGGTTGCAGTGTGATCAGCAACCTCACACTTCTGCCACCATGCCTTCCCTGCACAATGAACTGTGTGCTCTTGAACTGTGAGCCACAATAGACCTATCCAACTTAAGTTGCTTTGGTCACTGCAGCAAGACGAGCATTTGCCATCGTAGAGACGCCACTTTTACACACTGGGATGGACATTTTGGGACACAGTCTTTGCCTGTGTTGTAGCTCCCGTCTGGACAAGTGGAGATCTGTCTTAACCTTTGCGCTACTTGATTACCTTTCTGTGCCATCTTCCACTGACCAGCAGCCATAGTGTCTTAGGCTGGTCATTCCTTGAAGATGGCAGTGGGACCTCTCACAGAGGAATTATCAGCCAAGAAGAACTAAGCCAAACTCTCAGCTCCTAAGGGAACTGGGAGAGTAGAGAAGGAGGGGAGGGAGGGGAGTGGGAAATGAGGGAAGAAGATGGATATAAAGGCTGGAGGTGAAGAAATAAAGGTTAAAAACAAGACTTTTGAGAAAGAAATAATAAGCCAAAACTACCTATAGTAGAGACATCTGCCTGTATAAGAAAAACAAAGTTTTTAAAGGTCAGGGGGCTGGGATGAACTAAAAGCTGACCAGAACATAAATTAACCGATAAGACCTGTAAGAATAAGATTAGATGTTCTACCCCTCCCTGTACGGAACTCTGAAGAATGCTCTGACCCCACTAACTAAAATTCCAGAGCTTTCCAGCTCTCCCGTTCCAAAGGCTCTCCAGGTACAGGAGTTAGGTAAGTGGACAAATGTAGCCAAGAGCAGCTCCCTCGAGCAAGCCAACTAATGCCTAAAGAGATCCTTTGTTTGATACTGCACCAATCAGAATAAACCAACTAGCCTGTTACCTTTGTAAAAGTATATAAGGTGTATACTTCTTAGACTCGGGGTTGCCTCTTCCTACTTGGATAAGCAACCCCAAGGGCATTGGCCACACACGTTGGATCAATAAACCTCATGTTGTTGCAGCAGTCCATTGTCACGCTGTGATTTGTGGAGTAGCGCATCTAGGCTAAGACTCTCTGGGGTCTTACAGAGGGAGGCCTGGGAGAAGGTAAAGGGGGAGGTTCAAGGAAGTAGAAAAGTGGGGAGAGAAATGGAGGAGGGGATGAATTCACTGAGTTAGTCAATGTGGAGCCAACAAAACTGCCTACTCAAGATCTCCCAGGGCCAAATGTCCCTACAGCACTCTATGTTATAAAGATTCATGGGTACAGGTGTAAGTTAATGAAACACACAGTCAAATATAATCAAGTACCATCCTTGATCGCTTTTCATTGCCACAATTCTTGGTTTTAGTCTTATATTTATTTATACATCTTACTGAGAATGTCATCAGCTCATGAAACCCAAATTTATGGGTAGGTATCAAGAGAGCCCTATGTCATTTTGAAAACTGTCCATTTGAACATCCCAAGAGAAGGCAGATTGGTAGGGTCTGGCCTCTTCCCCCCATGGTATTTGGGAGTTGTACTGTGCCATTCATCTCAGGATTTCATTTTCTCGACAAATGTAAGAGCCTTTTCAGGTGGTGTACATTTAAATGTTTAGCCCTTGTACAGCATATGCATTTACCATGTATTAAAGACTTCATTAAATGTGCTTGCTAATGAGATAGATGTATTTGCTTTTGCATAAAGGATGAAATCTTAGCTGACTATTTGACGCCTCAGGAGCCAGAGATCTTCAGTGCTTTTCAGAGTTGATTGACATGTTGAGTTTATGGTTGTGGATGCTGAGAGCGCCATTTCACATAAACATGCAGGGAAATCTGACCCACGTATGTTTAGGCCATTTCAGTAATAGCTGGAAATTCTCTCCTTACAAACCAAAATTCATGTAACAATGTTTTATGGAAGTCAAATCAGCAACTCAAATGGAATTCTTTTTAAATCAAGTATTTTAGCACAGCCCAATCCAAAGGCACAGTATAATGAGTGGTCTGGTACTTAGTCGCTGAGTACTGACAGTAGAAAAATGCCGCCTTTATCTAGAGCAAAGTGCCCGTGATGTGTGCTCAGAGCCAAGGCTGTGGGGTTGTACCACACAAAATGGGTAAGCGCCGCCCAAACCACCTCAGGTTCACCACGCATCTGACTTTGAGTTAATTTTGGTTCTTTTCATTTCAGACGCTTTCCTATTTTCAAAAGCTTTTTGTGAACCTGGTATTCAGTCATGGGACCTTAAGGGCCATAGTTGAATGACTGGGACATATATGGTAGTAGTTTCTCAGGAGGTTAAAAGAGATCTGAAGAGTTCCTATGACCCGGTGACAAATCTCAATATATGACTCACGAGTCTGTGGTGATATCCCTATAAACAGACCTGCTATGCTGCTGTTTTATAAGGATATAGCACATAAAGTTATGTACAATGCTTGATGTGTGACAATAAATTACTATGGCACTGGTTTATGTGCTCATGATTACTCTAGAGTATATTCTTACTTATTTAAAAAAAAATTAAGTTGGGGCTAGAGAAATGGCTAGTGGTAAAGAACACTTCTCCTAGTGGACCAGAATTTAGTTCTCAGCACCCAAGTTGAGCAGCTCACAACTATTTATAACTTCAGCTCTAGGGGCACTTATGTCCTCTTCTGGCCTCTATAAACACACATGCACATGCACGCGCATGCACACGTGCACACACACACACACACACACACACACACCACAAATTAAAACAAATTTTAAAAAAGTTGTTTGGCGCATCTTGAGCTTACTACAGGGAATAATTAACGTAAGATATGAACTTGATTGGATTGATGTCTGCCTAAGAGGTTAGCAGAGCATCTTTCTAGAAGCAACTGTGAGAGTCTTCCCGAGTTTTAGTTTGAACTACTCCTCTGTTGTGCCCTTCCTACACAGGATGGAACACCATAGTGTGAACTACTTCTCTTGCTATGCCCTCCTCACCACGATGGACTGGAAACTTTGCAGCAGTAAGTAAAATATATCTTTCTTCCCTAAGAGTTATAAATATTTGTTTATTTGGTTGTGTGTGTGTGTGTGTGTGTGTGTGTGTGTGTGTGTGTGTCTCATAGGACAACTTAAAAGAGGTGGTTCTCTCCTTCTTTCTGCTGTGTAGGTGATTGAACTCAGTTCCTCAGGCTTGGTTGCGAACTCCTTTGTACCCTGAGCCATCTTCCAGTCCCCTTTAAGATATTTTGTCAGATATCTTTTCATGGAGATGAGAAAGTTCGACCATGTCTCTTGATTGTAAGAGTCTGAGTTGAGTACTTGCTTGATACTGTTTGGTACGTAAGTACGCCATGACAGTCACATCATGATAGAGCTCTGTAACAATGCCTTTCCCAGAGTGTATCCATTGTTACTGATGCATGACTGTAGAAAGGACTTCATAGTGAACAAAATTTGCCTATGACAATCACCATAGCAACAAGCGCCTTTGCAGCCTCTATCCCGACACCAAGTGTTCTCAGTGAACTACTGTTCCAAAAACCTCAGTTTATATCAGAACATTGCTTTTTAGAAGGCATTTAAATAGAGTTTGAGAAGAATTTTATAAATCAGTTTCACCACAGTAATTTGTCAGTGTCTAGGCTGGGTTTCTGATCATGGTCCTTGATTTACCCCATAGTCACTATCGGCATCTTAATGATGTGACTCATGACATATAGGTTGCTCTATGTGGAGATTTATGTGTTTAAGATGTAAAAACATTTAGACAAAAATTATATTGTGTGAAGAATCTTCATGGGTAAAGATTTGAAGGGTGAGTGGCTATGTCAAGACCTGAATGATAAGTTTATGTTGAGTTTCTCTGTCTCCCACCCATGCTGTGGTTCATAGAGGGTATAAAAACATTGTTACAGTATTTGTACAATCTGTATCCGGAATGCAAAAGTGTTTTCTTTTTTCCTGGTAATGAGTCCCTGTTGTCTATTTCACTGTAAAGCCATCTGGAAATTCCACTTAGACATTGACTGTCCCCATCCACCGTGTAATAGTTTAAAAGGTAGCTCATGATTGAGCTGTTGATCACACCTGAGCTGGATCAGCCTACTAGAGAAGCTTCTGTACTCAGTCGGTCACTGTGTGGGTCACTCTACTCATCTGCATGACCTACAGTTACTGGTGCCAAACCTGCCCAAGGGGAAACCAATGAAAAAGATGAGAGGGAAATAGATGGCTCCATATTTAGTGAGAGTCTGTGTTAATGTATATTCACTGCATAAAGGGTGATTCTTCAAACCCTGGAGTCTTTTCCGTGTGTGTGTGTGTGTGTGTGTGTGTGTGTGTGTGTGTGTGTGTGTGTGAGAGAGAGAGAGAGAGATCATCAACAAAATTTAGAGATGGATAATGAATGATAAACATAGTTTAGTGGAAAACAAGCATTTTGATATGATTGAGAGCTTGTGAGCCAAGGAGACTAGATTCATGTCCCATCATTTTCTCATATAGCTCTCATTCCTACTTGCCCAGTGCCTTCATCTATTCAAATAGAAAGCAAATTCTCCTGTTGGAGTTCATAAAGAATTGAGAACACATTCTGTCTTGTATCCACCAAAGCAGGGACATTCCCTGTGGTTGGGAATTTTCTTCAGAGACATTGGATATCCAGAGAGAGAAGGCAGAGTGGGACTTTTGTTCTTGTGCTTAAATGAGCACATGGATGAATCCCAGTATCCTAGGTTAGAAAATCTCCATAGCAACACATTGGTGCTCCAACTCTGTGCTCTACTTTGGGTCCAAAACTTGCAACTTAGACTGTTTGGCAGCACTGTGAAGAGGGAAGATCTATTTGTTACATTAAAAAAAAAACCATATTACCCTTTCAGTTTCTGAATTTCTACCACCTATCCACCCTACCTCAGATAACAGGCATGCACTCAGACAGCACAGGCAGTATCTTGGAGGAGAAAAAAACCTATACCTCTATCTGCCAGGGCATATATCTTTCTCCCCCAAATCTTTATCTGATAGAGAAGAGAATCAAGACTGATAATTTGAAAACATTTCATTGTAGTCATTTGCACAGCAAAATCATAAAATTGTCTCTTTCCTAAATCATGCCTTGTATCTAATGGAAATGGAGAGTCTATTTCTCTGTGTGCATAATTAATGAGCACGGGCTCATAGTGCATGCTCAGACAAGCCACTCTCAAGTAACTTTGCAGAGCTGGGAGGGGTGAGAAGCCAGAAGAGTCTTAAACAACATGGTAGGAACTTCAGATCTGAGATGCCCAAAGAGTGAGAGAGTAAAGTCAGCTAAATAAACACACCTAAGTGCAGCTGGCCACTCTGGAAGTCACAGCAGGTAAGGAAAAAAAATCTAGGCTAGTGGGTTCTCAACTTGTTGGTCTCAATCCCTTCAGGGGTCCAATGACTCTTTTATATCAAATATTCTGCCTATCAGATGTTTACACTACAATTCATAACAACAGGAAAATTAGTCATTAAGAAGCAACAAAAATAATTTATGGCTTGGGGGGGGTCACCACAACATGAGGAACTATATTAAAGGGTTGCAGTGTTAGGAGGGTTAAGATCCGCTGATCTAGGCTAAGGTGGTTCTGACTCAGTATGCTGTATCGGAGTGTTCTCAAAAATTTGTTAGTATGCCAGCTGCAGGTTCCCATCCTAGGATTTCTGAGCAGAGGGTTCTGGAACTGCAGGGTTTGAGTCTCTAGCAAACTCCCAGGTGAGGTTGTTGTGTAGATCCTTGAGTCACTCCTAAGAGCCACTGGCTAAGAGCTGTCAGTGACAGGCTTGGTGCTTTCTGTCTGCAGGACACTTGGGAGCTGTTGAAGAGATGGACGTGGGAGAAAGATGAACCAGTATGCTAATGCATACAGTCAGCTCCCTCAGTCAAGGTTTCACTCTCCACAGTTTCAATGCCCTGCAGTCAACTGCAATATGAAAAGATTAAGTTGGAAAAATCTCAGAAATAAACAATTCATAAATTTTAAATTGTGCTCCATTCTGAGTAGCATAATGAGATCTTGAGCTAGCCTTCCGGTTCCATTCCCCGCTGGAAATGAATCATGCCTTTGTCTAGCATATTTGCACTTTGCCTCTTAGTTATTCAGTGGCCTCTCTCTTATCTGATGACTGTGGTGGTTTCATAGTGTCTATGTTTCCAGTAACCTTTTATAATGGCCCCCAAGGACAAGGATTGTGAGCTGGCAAGTTGATATGCCACAGCAAATTTACAAAAATACTTCTGCAAGTGAAGAAACAAAGGGTTTGATATGGTTTACTAGAAAAAGAAAAGCAAGACACACAAGGGGTTGGAGTCTCTCTTCCGGGGACACTGGAGTGTCCTCTGTGGACACGGGCCTGCTTCAGTGTTCGGTGTTCCATCAGCCAGCCTCCTAACAGCTTCTAAAAGAAGCACGGTTTCCCCATCTCTCTGGTGAGCTCCACGGCTTCAAGAGCTATGCCTCCCGTTCACAGCTGGTATCTGTCATGATCAGATATAATTAACCTAAAGGGACAGCATTTGGTTTTCTCTAGCTTTCTATAACATGAACATCAAGTTGAGAGTTGCCGGTTTAAGACTTTACACTGAACCAGCCGCCCAAGCAAGAGACTTGCTTGTCTTCATGTTGTGGTAACTGTTCCCCCCAGGACATGTGGTAGAGTGTGAAGGTGTACAGAATTCTCTTTACAAAGGTATTGTGAGGATCAAGGAGATGTGGAAGGAGTAAATGCTCAAAGATGTAAAGGCATTTAGATACCCTTACACACTGCTCTTTCTTTCTTTTGTTCTCTCTTTCTTTATCTCTTTCTTTCTTTTTCTTTTCTTCTTCTCTTCTTTTTTTTTCAAGACAGGGTTTCTCTGTATAGCCCTGGCTGTCCTGGAACTCACTCTGTAGACCAGGCTGGCCTCAAACTCAGAAATCTGCCTGCCTCTGCCCCCCAAGTGCTGGGATTAAAGGCATGTGCCACCACTGCCCGGAGTACACTGCTCTTGCTTGAAGGAACTAGAACACTTGGGTTTGAGAGCTCTTGCTAGGTCAGGGTTACTAGAGCAGCACTCTTTTGGACTGCACAGCTTCTAGGTTCTCAGCCTCTCCACTGTGAAAACAGCTATTGTTGGACAACCTATATATTGTTAAGCCTACCTAATAAATTCCCCTTTAATAAATATCCAATCTTTGGGGTTCTAGTTCTCTGGAGAACTCTGATTAGTGCATTCATTTGAGGAACTTGTAACACAGTGGTGCTACCAGTGGTGAAAGAGCTGTGAGGCAAAGATGATAGAAAGCTGCTACTTCCTGGGAACAGATAAACAATAAGAGGAGTTTACATGTGCTTGGCCCAGGGAGTGGCACTAT
The DNA here is from genome assembly GCA_019843815.1 of Montemys delectorum. Taxonomy (NCBI): domain Eukaryota; kingdom Metazoa; phylum Chordata; class Mammalia; order Rodentia; family Muridae; genus Montemys; species Montemys delectorum. Next base: position 4,925 of record JADRCD010192997.1, on the reverse strand, counting down.
TAGGGGGTGTGGCCTTGTTGGAGTAGGTGTATCACTATGGGTCTGGGCTTTAAGACCCTCACCCTAGCTGCCTGGAAGTCAGTATTCTGCTAGCAGCCTTCAGATAAAGATGTAGAACTCTCAGCTCTTCCTGCACCATGCCTGCCTGGATGCTGCCATGTTCACACCTTGGTGATACTGGACTGAAACTCTGAACCTGTAAGCCAGCCCCAAGTAAATGTTGTTTTTATAAGAGTTGCCTGAGTCATGGTGTCTATTCACAGCAGTAAAACCATAACTAAGACAAGGAGATAATTCTAATGGAGTATAAATTCAGTGGGATTCTCTCTCTCTCTCTCTCTCTCTCTCTCTCTCTCTCTCTCTCACACACACACACACACACACACACAGAGAGAGAGAGAGAGAGAGAGAGAGAGAGAAACAGATAGACAGTCAGACAGACAGACACAGACAGACAGAGAGACACAGAAGTAGAGACAGAGACAGAAGCAGTAGAGCATCCACAGGAACTAGAGAAAGGATGAACATACTTTTGGTTCTATTTCTTCTCACCTTGTGATCTCATGGTCATTGTTCTCATTGTCCAGTTACACTCAGATGTTGGGCAATGCAGTTCTGTCTCCATAGAACAGAGGAAGGTAAGGGCAGGTGGAATAGGATAGACCCTGGACCAGTACAGCTGTACACTTATTATCTGTAGTAAGAATGTATGATTATTTGATCAAGAAACCTAAGTAAACAAATCAGTCACAGTGGGATAAAGTGCAGAATTGGATTGATCTGCCCAAATTGTCATCATTCATGTCACCAGTCTCATATTCTATGTGTACTAATCAGGGTTCTACACAGAAATGAATTGGTAATGGTAGATGATAGATAGATAGATAGATAGATAGATAGATAGATAGATAGATAGATAG
>JADRCD010192995.1:565-10804 GCA_019843815.1 Montemys delectorum | reverse complement strand
ACGGAAAGAGAGGAGTGGGGAAAGAGAAAGAGAAAGGAATGTTCCCCGTTTTTATATGAGTTGTGACATATGTATGGCCCAGGTAAAGGTGGGAAGCGAGCCCTAGGGATTTTGAGAATATGGTGGCTGTTGCCCATAGCAACAGGTCTGTGGTCCCGCCTATCCATAGGCGCAGGCACGTGGTGATGTTAACAAGTGACTCACAAGGCTAGAGTTTGTGATGTTTAAACAAGTTTCTGGAACTTCCTTTGTTAAGGAAAAAATGAAAGTGTGTGTGGGGGGGATGGGCACCACAATGTGTGTATGTTTGTCTGTGTGTGTCTGTATGTGTGTACATGTGTATATAGAAGACAATTTTTTGAGAGTCAGTTCTCTCCTTACACATATACTTGGGATTCTTCAGTATCTTTCTATTCCAACATTCTGGTTATGATTTAAATTAAAACTCTTTGGTATACAAAATAGTCTCCAAAATATGAGCACACTGTAAATGGCATCCCAATCTGGAAGAGAGGCAATTTTGTTTGGACTAGAACACCCTAAAAATATGTTAATATTGTAAAACTAGAGTCTATTTTTAAGGAATTTATAATATAGTATTAAGGGTAAACAAAGCAGAAATTCCTTTGATCTAGCTTTCTTATGGAGCCCCCAAGGTTTTAGATATTTGAAAGTTCTCAACTTATGTACTAAATAAATTTGAGGACTTCTGTGTAACACTTATACCATGACATCCTTTAGTATGTGTGACTGGAACCTAGTACAGATAAAATGCCCTGTGCTTTCCCCCACCCTTTCCTATCTTTTACATTGTATTTTAAGCCCAGCAAACCTTAGGAAATGGAGTGAGGTGTTTTCCAGATCAAATGGGTCATGCTGGTCTCTTTGCTGCTGAAGCTGCATAAATGAAGGGAGAGAGATGCAGAATCTGACCAAACACTACAACTGCTCCTCATTCCCTTGAAGAAAGGCAATGAGGAAATATCACACAGAGCCGAGCCAGAGTCTGGAGCCAGGAAGTTTGTAGCCCTTCTCTCCGAGGGCTCTCTGCTGCTAAAGCTGTATTTTGGGCCAGTGAATTGGATTCTCTCTCCTTGAAATCCTTGAACATCCTGTGTACTTATGCAGCCATTCCCAATGTAAGGGATGATGAAGTTGCTATATCAACAGACTGCAGAGGCTCTAAACACTTATAATTACTTTATTCTTGTTTATTCCGGCAGCTATGCTTTATACAAAGAATCTTTGAATACTGTAGTATGGTTTTTTTTTTTTTTTAAAGTAATGCAAAGTTCAGAGCACAGTCCCCCACAGAACATAATAGGTTACCACATGGGTAGTGTCGTACAACTACCCAAGCTCAAGCCCTCTCTACACCTGTAATGTTTGCCTTGTGTCTGTATCCTTAGGAGTCTAAGGAAACATACCAATGAAAGGTCCTTAGCAGGTTGAGGTGCTGATGAAAGGACGCAGCTGAGGCATAGTTTTCCACACCTACAACTGTTGAATCCCATAAGTGCATTGAGGTTGGACACTAAGTGCTTCCAGGTAATTCACCCAGCAATATATGCTAAAAATAGATTCTAGGAGACATACCTTTTCTTTTTCTTCTAATGCTCTCCTTTTTCTCAATATTATTCCCTTCACTTTTGCTGTGTGTTATTTTTTTTTTCTTTAAACACTTGAAACTGAGGCAGAACTTTAGACATTTGATTGTTTGGTTTCCAAACTAATTAGAACAAAATGAATGCTGCAAAGCAGCTACTGTTTAGGTGCTAGATCCTAAAATGATCAGTACTGCCAAGAAGGGCAAATGTCACTCAGATCCCCACTCTTTTGTATATAACAAAGGGATGCACATTTAGATGTTCATAGTTCATCCTGTGGTAAGAACAGGAGAACAAAATGTTCAGAGATGTACTGTTATATCTGCCACCTATAGGTAACACTTCTGATAAATCCTCAATAACTTTATTTAAAAAGTTTAAAACTTTAAAAATAAATGTGTTTATTTTTAAACATAAATACATTTATTACCATAACATATGCAAGCGATGGTAAGAAATTTCTCATCTTTTACAATATGGAAATGGACATCTTTGGAGCACTTTTAAATTATCTTTAAACTCTATAGCTCTTGTTTTAGATCTATAGCCCTATGTAGCCCAGGCTATCCTCTTATCCATGAACATCCCACAGCCTCCCAAATGGTAGAATTAAAGGTACAGGCCAAGATATCTGACTATTTTCTGACCTTTGTCTTTATTGTAGTATGCCTGTCTAAACAACAGTGGGAATTACTGTTCTGAAGGCAAGTTCCTAAAGTGTAAAATAGCATCATTCTTGGGATTTTTTTTCTTTGTATGTTCTAAGGAAAAAAAAATCACATCAAAGCTTCTTTTCTTTTCTAACTCATCTCGTTGCTTTAATACCAGGTTAGGTGGCCGAAGCCTTCTGCTCTCACAGGCAACAGTGATGCAGTCAACTGGGGCACTATATACCTTTGTTGAAAGAACATTTGGAGCCACATTTTTTTTTTCCACTTTGTCACCACCAGTAAACAAGATCAACAAAAACAATGCATTTGGTGCCACCTCCCTCCCCGAACACTGGTGAACAGGCTCTTTATGTTCTCAAGGCCCTACCTGGGTCCTCAATGCTTACTCCTGTGCATCTCACTAATATCAGGATCTAGGTTATGGTTAATGATTAACCTTTGCTTTTAAATAGCCTTGGTGACTCCAGGGCTCTCCCAGAAGAAAGGAACAATCCTTTTTTTTCTTCAGGTTAAGCAGAACTCAGACTTGCCTCTTTCACATTTGCTAAAGATATTGTTTAGTATGCATCAATAGATAAATTTTCAGTTACATCAATAAATATATTCAATCCAGTAACTATCCCAATGAATTACTTTGATGGATAGGATCTTTGCCTAATTTCAGAAGAAATCTAAATGTTTGAAAATTCAATTAGTTTTGGTACATTAAAACTGCACAGACATAGTCAGTTGATGTGGGCAATCTGTTTTGTTCAAAGTGCCTAGGCTTATTGCTTTAAAGCAATGGTAACATATGAAAATCGTGTTTGCATTTTATAAGCGATTAATTTATAAGAAAACTTTGCTTAGATCAAGACAGAGAGGCCCTGCCTCCCATTATTTTCATTGTCCACTTTTTATTAAAGGTTATTTCTTTCTATCATGGTTATTAACTAAATCCAACAAGAAATCATCTCAACTAACTGGAAGGAAGCTGAATCCTTTCATCTTGTGTGCTTGCATGTGCATGTATGTATGCTTACATGCACACATTTGCACTTGCCTACACATATGAGCTACTGTATTCCTGTGACTTCTAAATTATTTTTGAGATACATATTCATGTTTCTTCTTTATCAGTCTAATAATATGCCCCACCAGAGCACGTGTATTCTTACTTTTACTACTCAATATTTTCAGGTTTTTTTAAGAGGAAAAAATATCCTAATAGAAATTACTTGGAAATAATCATGGGATTAATGAATGTGTAGGCCTTTTAGTTCTACGCTGCCGTCACATTGGTATTCTCTCCTTTTTGTTAGGCTGGGAGTAAATCCCTTGACACTAGAAGAATTTAGATACTGATTACTTGCGATTGGTTCCTGGTGATTTGCCCTTAATAATTTCCAGTTGAGTCTAATGAAAGTATGATTCCTGAAAAGCTGCTTCATTAAAATTGCATCCTTTCCCCCTTCAAGTGTAGTTCAGTCATGTCACCCACTTTGTGGTGTGTTTTTCTCCTCTTAAAAAGTAATGACTGAGAGAGCGGAAACAATTAGGAGAATCACTTCACTTCTTCCCAGAGCCCTGCTCACCAACCCTTCCTCTTTCTCCGAGTTGGAGGATAAAGGAGTGCTTCTTCAAGGTTCACAATATTAATTTCCAAATTGATTTGATTCTTTTAAAGTATACATAGTCTTAAACAAATATATGAATATTTGAAGTAAAGTGAGGAGTATTTTGCATATACAAAAGAACTAAGATCTTTAGTATTTTTACTAAACACACATAGAAAGGCTGATTAACTTATACTTGTGCAGCATTCAAACTTAATTTCACTGAGTTGGTGATTTGCAAATGAATATCTGCATGGATCCTTTTTAAAAATCCAAATGCAAATGAGTCCAACGGCAGTAAAATATATTTGCAAATGAATCCTGTTGCTTTATTCATTTATTGTGTAATTACTGCAATCCTTCCCACCTTGTTTTCAGTATTTCTTAATCATTAAGTCGGAAGCATGACAGCAGTGCCAGCCCTGGCATGATTCTCTTTGACTAAAACCTTGTAAATTAACACAATTAGCACAGCATCCTCCTGCTAATTAACTTCCACTGTCTGGTGCAGTGGTTTTGCAAACAAGGAAGACGGAGTCAGAAGGGAATCAACATGCCATTCTGTTACCAAACTGTGTGCTCTGTTCAGTTTAGCTCAGCGAGTCAAAGCTGGCCATGTCAAAAGCCAGAGTCAGGCAATGAGGAGCTGAAGTGGTTGGGGGAGGAGAACAGAAAGGGATGGGAGCTGTCAACACTGCTTGGGGAATTCAGAAGGGAATGGATGCCACAGATGCCTCATTTAGACCAGGCCTTCCTCTTATCAAGGATTCTCTGCCAGAGGGCACAAGATGGTTTGCAAAATTCACTTTGGGTAATACAAAAGAGATTAAGGAGGGCATCTTAATACAGCTGTAGCAGAATAGGAAGTGTCCGTTCCAAGTGAGCAGAGATTAGAGTTAAGATGAGTGAGCAAGCACTGAAAAATAGGAGAACGGGGTTCCAGTACTCTGTGGTGACTGGAAAGCCTCAATGGTACATCTTAAATAAGTTGCTTTAGGCACTACTTTTGTGATGTGTGAAGCAGGTAATTTCCAAGGTCTTTCAAAAGTTATCATTTAAAACGAATGTCTGATTCTAGTAACAGTGTTTTCTCTTAAGTAAGAAAATACTCATTTCAGGGTTACTACAGAGTCAGTGGCTTCAGTTAGCAATCTAGCAGAAGATAGGTTTACTCCTGTGACCTCATGGATGAGTTGTATGCATTCACCTTCTGCCACAGAGGGCTCACTATAGAAATGTAAGGGGTTAGAATCCAGATTCTCCACTCTCTCCATCCCTTCTTGCACTTCCTCTCTCTTTTTTCTCATATATATATGTTCTTCCCTCCTCTCTTGTCTATAAGGGGAGGAGGATTACCAGAGGAGGAGGGAGAACAACACAAGAAGCCCTGGCAGACAAGTGATGCTTGTTTTTTTTCCAGACTCAACAACAGAACTGAGAGGCAGAAAGGAGCCAGTTGTAATTCATACCGAGTTGTAGGCTTTCTGCGATGAAAGCCGGTGGAGCGCTGCCTGGGAGATTGCTTTGCTGCACTCCACGAAGCAGATTTGAAACTGTCGTGGACCACTTTAGATGAGAGTTGGATTATGGAATGACCTGCTATGTCTGTGTCATATTGTTCTGTGCAGGGAGCATTATACTCTGCTAACTAGGTGTTCAGTACCAAATAAGAGAGGTATCCTAGATGCGATCTGTCAGCTGTGTCTCATTTTTATATGGCTAAAATATAAAACAGAAACTGATGGGAAGAGCCAGAATAACTAGGTGGCATCCATGTTAACAGTACTGCATGCTGGATATTAAAATGTGTGTGTGTGTGTGTGTGTGTGTGTGTGTGTGTGTTATTGCAAACAACCATGATTGAATTCTAATTTGACAAGATTGCTTTTGTGTATGTGTGTGTGTGTGTGTGTGTGTGTGTGTGTGTTAAATAAGTAACTTTATGGGTTTATGACAGCAATAAGGCTCCTTTATCTTTTTTTAAATTTTGTTTCCTACAGAGTTTTATTTTACATTGGATTTATCTTTTTTTTACAGGGTTTAATATCTCCCCATTTGAAGAATTCATATAATAGAGATCACTTTATGTATTACAACCTGGGAAGATTCTTGTCCATGTCCATATAGTTAGTGGAAGATAATAAATAGTAGATGTAGTGGAGGGTGGGGAGCTTTAAGTGTTCTCATGAATATCCAAGTAAATTTACTATCTTTCCCCTCAAACTCTTAGGCTTGAAGATGCAGTGGACGCCGGAGCATGCCCAGTGGCCAGAACAGCATTTTGACATCACCTCAACCACTCGATCTCCCGCCCACAAAGTTGAAGCCTATAGAGGTCATTTGCAGCGCACCTACCAGTATGCCTGGGCGAATGATGACATATCTGCTCTGACTGCATCCAACCTTCTGAAAAAATATGCAGAGAAGTATTCTGGCATTTTGGAAGGTCCCGTAGACCGACCTGTACTCAGCAATTATTCAGACACACCATCAGGACTCGTGAATGGTCGGAAAAATGATAGCGAGCCCTGGCAGCCTTCCTTGAATTCAGAAGCCGTTTATCCTATGAACTGTGTCCCAGATGTCATCACTGCCAGCAAAGCTGGAGTCAGTTCAGCCCTCCCTCCAGTAGACGTCTCGGCAAGTATAGGGAGCTCCCCTGGGGTGGCCAGCAACCTGACAGAGCCAAGTTACTCAAGTAGTACCTGTGGAAGTCACACAGTACCTAGTCTTCATGCGGGGCTCCCATCTCAGGAATATGCTCCAGGATACAACGGATCATATTTGCATTCTACCTACAGCAGCCAGCCCACACCGGCACTTCCTTCGCCTCATCCGTCCCCGTTGCATAGCTCTGGGCTCTTGCAGCCACCACCCCCTCCTCCTCCCCCACCAGCCCTGGTCCCAGGCTACAATGGGACTTCCAATCTCTCCAGTTACAGCTATCCCTCTGCTAGCTATCCTCCTCAGACTGCCGTGGGGTCTGGGTACAGCCCTGGGGGAGCACCCCCTCCTCCTTCGGCATACCTGCCTTCAGGAATTCCTGCTCCCACCCCTCTGCCCCCCACTACTGTTCCTGGCTACACCTACCAAGGTCATGGTTTGACACCCATCGCACCCTCTGCTCTGACCAACAGTTCGGCAAGTTCTCTCAAAAGGAAAGCTTTCTATATGGCAGGGCAAGGAGACATGGACTCCAGTTACGGAAATTACAGCTATGGCCAACAGAGATCGACACAGAGTCCTATGTACCGAATGCCCGACAACAGCATTTCAAACTCGAATCGGGGGAATGGCTTTGACAGAAATGCTGAAACATCATCCTTAGCATTTAAGCCAACAAAGCAGCTGATGCCCTCTGAGCAGCAAAGGAAATTCAGCAGCCAGTCCAGTAGGGCTCTGACCCCTCCTTCCTATAGTACTGCTAAAAATTCATTGGGATCAAGATCCAGTGAATCCTTTGGGAAGTATACGTCGCCAGTCATGAGTGAGCACGGGGACGACCATCGGCAGCTCCTTGCTCATCCAATACAAGGACCGGGACTCCGTGCAGCTACCTCATCCAACCACTCTGTGGACGAGCAACTGAAGAACACTGACACGCACCTCATTGACCTGGTCACCAATGAGATCATCACCCAAGGACCTCCCGTGGACTGGAGCGACATAGCCGGTCTTGACCTGGTGAAGGCCGTTATTAAGGAGGAGGTTTTGTGGCCAGTGTTGAGGTCAGATGCATTCACTGGGCTGACGGCCTTACCTAGGAGCATTCTTCTCTTTGGACCTCGGGGTACAGGCAAAACACTATTGGGCAGATGCATAGCTAGTCAGCTTGGGGCCACGTTTTTCAAAATTGCCGGTTCCGGACTAGTCGCAAAGTGGTTAGGAGAAGCGGAGAAAATTATCCACGCCTCTTTTCTTGTGGCCAGGTGTCGCCAGCCCTCGGTGATTTTTGTTAGTGACGTTGACCTGCTTCTCTCCTCTCAAGTGAGCGAGGAACACAGTCCAGTCAGTCGGATGAGAACCGAATTTCTGATGCAGCTGGACACTGTACTAACTTCGGCTGAGGACCAAATCGTAGTCATTTGTGCCACCAGTAAACCAGAAGAAATAGATGAATCTCTTCGGAGGTACTTCATGAAAAGACTTTTAATCCCACTCCCTGACAGCACAGCGAGGCACCAGATAATAGTACAGCTGCTCACACAGCACAATTACTGTCTCAATGACAAGGAGTTTGCACTGCTTGTCCAGCGCACAGAAGGCTTTTCTGGACTAGACGTGGCTCATTTGTGTCAGGAAGCAGCAGTGGGGCCTCTCCATGCTATGCCAGCTACAGACCTTTCAGCCATTATGCCCAGCCAGTTAAGGCCCGTTACATATCAAGACTTTGAAAATGCTTTCTGCAAGATTCAGCCTAGCATATCTCAAAAAGAGCTTGATATGTATGTTGAATGGAACAAAATGTTTGGTTGCAGTCAGTGATAACATCTTTAAAAAAAAAAAAGTAATGAATGTTGGCACACACATAAAACCTGCTACATAGGGAATAGAGCCCCTTTCCAGTAGTGTTTCAATTGCTAAGGGTACTGGGGAAGACAACGATTATGTTGCATCTTTAGAGTCAGGGTAGCTTTGGAGGAAGCAGGCATCAGATGAGAGCCTCTGATTTGGAAGCCCCAGCTGACAGAAAGCATATACATGTGGATGCTCAGATCGGTTCAAGCTTAGACAACACTCACCGAGAAGCAAGGTGCAAGTGTGTTGATTTCAGAAGGACATGAACCTCGTGTGTTGATTCCATTCTGCTGTTCTCGAGATTTAGTTGCTGTCAAGTGCCTGGAGTGGTGCTTTATTTTATTTTATTTTTTTTGTTTGCCTCACAATTACATTGGTGGCATGTGCTAATATAAAGAGCTTTAACTTCAAACACTATTGGACTAAAGAGATGAACGGTTGTGTTACAACAGAAAACCAGATTTTTTTGCCATTTTAAGAGCAACAGTATTCCTCAATCCTGTCTGTTCTGCAGTATTAGCTAAGAACAGGTAAAACAGGGTAACGGTAATCTGGACCTTAATTTCTGCAGTTCATTTCTTTTAATGTTCTTGTCTGCAAAAACTCAGGAAAGTGATTGTGATTTGTACAGTACCTCAAAGGAATGTGTTAAAAGCACTATGTACTGCTGAGAGTAATAGGGTAGGATTCAATGTTACTTTATATTAAAATGTATGTTTACCTCAACAATTGGAGAATAGCAAGGAAAATTCCTTTGAATGTATCCAGAAAAGAAAAATACTGAAGTGTGATACAACTGAATATTTACAGTTTAAAAGTAGAAGTGCAAGGATTTTTTTTTAAAAGTTCTCTTACTAATTATGGAGCATTACTAACCAGAGCAGAACAATTACTGAAGAGTTCTTAATGCATTGCTCTCCTTGATGATTAAGCGGAAATGTTCATAGAAGTTACACTGGTTAATTGAAAAGCTATGTCTTCAGTTTGTGTTGGTGTTTAGAGCAGTCAGCTGCAGACCTGTTTAAGAGCCTGAAAGTGACAGAGCCCACAAACTACAACTGCCTTCTGCTGCCATGGTGGAGGTGGTGGTGGTGGTGATGTTTTGGAAGCTCTCTCTGTTAAACCGCTGGGGAAAGCGTCTATTCTATTCACTCAGAGTCTCTAGGCTTGCAGGGCTGTTTCACAAAAAGCAGAGGATAGAACCAAATCAAACATGCAAATTAAAAAAAAAAAAAAAACAGAAAGCAACCAATCACATGTATCGGTAGAGAACCCCCACACGTGCCCCTCCCCCATGCCTCATCTTGACTTCTCTTTTCAGAGTGCACTTTTGCTTCTCATCCTCAACTCCCCCCATCCCCAACCCCCGGCTGTAGAACTCCTCCTACATTTATTTCTACCTCAGTTTTGTTCCGTTTCTTTTGGAAAGTCAAGTGAGCTATTAGATGTGGACATGTATACCACAATAGAGCTTGCCAAATGTGAGGACTTTTGTGTCCTGTTGTGTTTTCTTCCATCCTTGGTCTACTTCCCCATAACACCAGTCTTTATGCATTCTTTCACCTCTGAAGACTATAACAAGGCATATGTGGCATTTCTTTCTCACCCCACATCTCTGCTCCTGCTTCCACCAGGTTGTTCTTTGTCTTCTGTAATGCAGTATGTGCAAGTTTTCATTGACAGCTGGCTGAAGTTCACCAATGTCTCTCACTGTCACAGTATAGGACAGAGCTTTCCACAGCCACAGCCTGTGCAGAATCAGAGCAGCCTAGCATTTTGAATGTATTTTCCTGGTTTTTTTTTCCTCCTTTTCTTTTCTTTTTTCCTTCCTTCCTTCCTTCCTTCCTT
>JADRCD010192994.1:0-16977 GCA_019843815.1 Montemys delectorum | reverse complement strand
AAAGAAAGAAAGAAAGAAAGAAAGAAAGAAAGAAAGAAAGAAAGAAAAAAAGAAAGAAAGATAGATTGATTGATTCATTCATTCTATCAGTCTGTTTCTCTACAAAATCCTTACTAATAGAGATTTTGGCAACAGAAGTGGGTGTAGAACAACAGAAGTATAAGGATGAGTTTTTTAAAGTATATGGATGCTTTCCAATTTGCCAATGTATACCACAGTTACCCAAACCTCTTCTAGAAGCTTGGTGAGTATTGAAAGCCCATAGAGTGAACTATTTTACAAACTCATCTGGACAAATGCAGTTGCTTATCCTGATTTACCAATTGTGAAAGGCAATGGATTTTGTGATTTTGTGTATACAAAATTTTGACAATTTGTGGAGAAATAAGGAAAATAATGATGCTAGTTGATTGCTCTTATCATCTCTGAATAACTTGAAATGGAAAAGAATGAGCTCTGTGATAAAATTAACCAACTTGTAGCATCTCAGATACAAGTGAAGGGCAACAATAAACTCAGTGATAAAACTGACAGGCTCCAAATAAACAGTCTAAATGTATTTTCACTATTGCTGTAGACGAGCATCTACATACGACTATTAAATTGATTGTTGTTCTATATCACACAACTTTTATAATACTTATTTTTATTGTTATAATATTTTATAAATTTTAAAGAATATGAGAAAAAAGATATTGTAGGTATTGAAGGGGGTCTCTGGGAAGAGTTGGGGTACAAAAGGGAAACAAGAACATGATTTAATTCTATTTACTTAAAATATATTTTTAAATGTTAACAAATTCAGATAAATTGAAATCATGTAACTTTTCTCATCATAATGCAATAAAAGTTAAAAAAAAAAAAAGAGAAGAAAACCCATACACACATATTTATTTATTTATTTATTTATTTATTTATTTATGAGGCTACAGATCATGTGCATAGGCTGGACTTGAACTTGTTATGAGCCGAGAATTACTGGACTCCTGATTGTCTTTGTCTCAGCTTCCAAGGGCTTGGCTTACAAATATGTAGCCCCGTACTGGGCTGGTATACACTTTAAAAGCAGCTGCAGGAAGTGGGCCTGGAGTGGTGGCTCAGAGGTTGTGAACGCTTGCTGTTCGGGAAGTAGGGAGTTAGATCCCAGCGTTCAGGTAATAAGGTGGGCATCCTGACACCTTCTAGTCTCAGGGAGTGCACAAGTACGTAAACTTACATTCACATACCTATGTATACACCTACAAACAAACAAACAATGATCTTTTTAAAACAGCAGCAAACAGGGACAAAATTGTCTTGTTTTTGATGTTACTGGAAAATTTTTCTAATTCCTTACCAGTTATGGTATTAGCTTCAAGTATGGGATATATCTCTGCAAGATGGAAGACATTTATCTTCTATTTCCAATTACCAGGAGTATGACTATCATTTTTTTTTCCTTAAGGCGTCTATATACATGTGGGATGGTGACATAGCTTTGCATACCAGAGAGAAATTCCACTTAGTCATGATGTATAATTAATTATATTTGCACACAGCTGGACTTGATTCTTATAATGTGTGTAAAAGTTTATTTATTTATATATATATATATATATATCCGCCTACGTTGTGGTTTTGCCTATGTTTTGTCTATGTACCACACGTATGTACCTAGTGTCCTCAGATGTCAGAAGAGGATGTTGACTCCTCTGGAGCAGGAATTACAGAGGATTGTGAGAAGTTTTGTGAGTCTCGGGAATCAAACCCGGGTCATCAGGATGAACAGTTAGTGCTCTGCTCCATCTTTTAAGCCACCTCTCTAACCCACGTGTTTAAATCTTGCTTGGTTAGTCATGTGCAATATTATGCTGTTGATTTTAGTGTGAGGGTTATGCTGGCCTCAGAGACTGAGCTAGGCAGTCACACTTCTATTCCCATTTTCTGATACAGAGTGTGTGGAAGTGATACATGTCCTTTAAAAGTTTAATGGAGTTCACTATGAAGCCTGTAGAAGCCTGATTCTTTCTGTTTGGCAGGGATACATTGATTCAATGTTTTAGTAGGAAAAAAAGCCAGCTTAGATTGTTCTCTTCATACATGAGGTTTTTATAAAATTTGCTTTCACAAGTTGTGAAAGTTGGGCTATAAAAATGGCTCAGTGATGAAAAGTACTGACTGCTCTTCCAGTGGACCCCAGTTCAATTCCTTGAACAAACATGGTAGCTCATAGCCTTCTGTAACTACAGTTCTAGGGGGTATGATGTTCTCTTCTGGCCTCTACAGGCAACAATAATGCATGTAGTATACAGTGATACATGCAGACAAAACACCCACACAGTAAATAAATTAATAAATAAATGTAAACATATATATGTGTGTTAAAATATATGTACACATATAAAATACATAATATGATTTGTGATATATGATGTATGATATATATATACATATATATGCATAGAGAGAGAGAGAGAAAGAATTGGTACAAGGGCTGGAGAGGGGGCTTGGTAAGATAAGGATACTTATTTGGCAAGCATGAGGATCTGAATTTGAATCTCCAGCACCCACATAAAAGATTGGACAATCATATACCAGTAACCCCAGCACTGGGCAGCAGAGACAAGAGGATACAAAAACCCATTAGCCAGTCAACCTAGCCCAGAAAGCATGCTTTTCATTCTGTAAAATACCCTATTTCAAGGCGACAAGGTAGGGAGCAATTGAGGAAGGCATTTATATCCAGCACTGACCTCCAAAAGCAGAATCCTCTGCCCCGACTTCCAAACTCATGCAGGAGGATTCTGCACACTCACCTTTAGGCACCGCACACATACACCTTATACACAGAGAAGCAATTCAGGGGAAACAGAAACTGATGCATTCAATTGAGACCAGAAAGCCGGTGAATAGTGATTTTTAATAGTGTCTCTCTTTTTGTTGTTGTGTGGGACAAGGTCTTGCTATGTTAACTTTGGCTGGCCTGAACTCCCCATGTAGACCAGGGGGGGGACATGTTACAGTCCTTTATCCCTGTCTCTCTTATTCAGAGAATACTTTTATTATCCTCCCAAATGTCTATGGTTTCTGCAGGAATGGCTTTGCCCTCCTGAAGTAGTTTTGTGATTAGGTTAATTTTTATCTTATTTTTTTCCTTAGTTGGACTGGCTAGAGACATTAATTTTATTGGCCTGTTTGTTCTGACTCTCTCTATTAATGTCCTGGTTTTAGTTTCACTGGTATCCCTTTAAATGCCGATTGTCTCTGTTCTTCTGTTTACTTTGGGTTCAATTGATCTTTCTCCTGTGATGGCACAGGAGCCTTGACTTCTGACTCCCAGGCCTCTTTGCTCATCCATGCATTCGGTGCTATAACCTTCCATGCTGCTTTCCCTGAATTCTAAACATCTCAAGTCACACTTTCATTTGACTCAAGACATTTTTTAATATCCTCTGAACTTCCTCTTTGAGCCCTATGTTACTAAAATGTATCTTGTGATATCCAGCTATTTGGGGATTTTCCAGGTAACAGTGATTCCTTTTGCTTTTTTTTCTTTACCCCTTCTTCCCCTCATCTTCCTCCCTTCCTCCCCCTCCCTCTCCTCTTCTTCCTTCTCCTCTTCCTCCTTCTTCTCCTTCTCCTCTTTCTCCTCCTTTTTAAACTTTTTCTTATTTATCTTTTTTTTTTTTTCGAGGAAGGGTCTCTTGTAAATAACACTCAGTCAAGGATGACGATGGAGCCCTGATCCTCCCATCTCTACACCCCAAATTATTGGTCTAATAAGCATGAATTACTGTGCCCATTTTATCGCCCTCGGTGATTCAGATTTTAATTTTACTCACCCATAGCCTGGGAATATATATATTGTGTGGTTACTATTTTAAGTGTTTTTATAGCCTAGAATGTGGCTTGTCCTGGTACATGTGCCATGTAACTTAGAAGAGTGTTTATATTGCCATCCTTGAATGAAACGGCCTTAGATGTTGAGCATGCTTAGTTGACTCAAAATTGCGCTCACTTCACCTATCTGTTTTATGATTATCAGTCATAGATCTGCCTATCTCTGGTAAGGAGTACTGAAGAGCCCACCATCTCTTTTTCCCTGCAGTTTTATTGATTTGCCCTCATGTATATCGAGATTCCATTGTTATACAGTGTACATGAGGATCATTATACCTACCCTTGAAGAATCAACTCTGCTATCAAATGCACTATTCCTCTTTATTACTTCTACTTTCTTTGCTCTAAAGAATGCGATCTAAAAACAAATAAAACCATGCTAACTTCACTCCATTAATATGAACACGGTGGATCTTTCCTTTTACTTTTAACTTTCTCTTTGTTGACTCCTGAGCGGCATATTGCTTAAATTAAGGAATATTTCATTTATTAGCCAGATGGTAGGGGTACATGTCTTCAAGCCCAGCATGTCAGAGGCAGAGGCAGGCAAATCTCTTGAGTTTGAGGCCAGCTAGCTGTATCTATGGAGTGAGTTCCAGGATGGCCATGACTACACAGAGAAACCCTGGGTCAAGGAAAAGGAAAAGAAATAAAAAAATAAGAAGAAGAAACCAAACCCAAAACAAAAACAAAAAAATGTCATTTATTTCCAGTACATGCATAAACTTTAAGTTTAATATCAACACTACATGTTTGATTACATAAGAACATTATAAAATTAGAACCAAAATCTACCTAACAATCTACCTAGCAAAAAAGTTGTTGAAAATTCGAGCAGCAGAAGAGGGCAGTAAAACTCAACAGAATGTTCTTGAAAATGTTAATACTTTTCCTTATTTTCCTTTTTTAGTATCTCAAAAGGCTTTCATATACTAACAAAATATATTTTGTACAGCACTTAAATATGTGCTCAGACGTGCAGAGGAACACCAAAATTCTGCACAGTCTATTGCTATACTTGCTATATAATAAATTCTTATGAAGGAGCATTGTTCCCATTGTGCTTTGCCACATAGAACAGGTTGAATCATCTTGATTTGGTTTGGGACAGTTAATATTCCCTTGTAACCAGTATTCAAATTGTGCCTGTATCTTGTGCTCTGGCATCCCAGACTTCTCAAAAGCAGCCAATGACAAGATGATTTCCCCTTCCGTCCTTATTTGGACTTCCTCTCAAAACTGCTCCTGTCTTCAAGGTCTAAGTTTCTTCCTGAGTTCTCCAGTAACTCCCGCAGTCTAGGGAGCTCTCCTTACTTCACATTTGAAGTTACAGAGTAAATCAACCATGCAGATATTTTTAATTGCATTTCCTCTATGATTATGTTTAAAGTCTTTAAATTACTAAAGTAGTCTGAAGGTAACTATTCTCTATGCCCTGTTTTTCCCTCTCACTTTGAATTCCTAATGTTTTCTTTTCTCCTTTTTGTCTTTGTGAGACAGGATTTTTTCTGTGTATAGCTGGCTGTCCTGAAACTCGCTCTGTGGACCAGGAAGGCCTCAGAGATCTGCCTAGACTGCCTCTTCTCCCTCAGTGCTGGGATTAAGGGCCAATACCACCGTCCACTCCTTTTCCTCCCTTTGTCATAACCTCTTTTTAAAACATCACAATCTACGTCTCTACACCATAGATGTACAATTAATATCAGGTGAGGACGGAGTTGTTCAAAGTCAATTGAAGATTTCATTATAAGATTTTCGTACACTGTCAAGAATGTAGATTTTTATACAGTTCCTAGCTGAAGTTAGTATCAAGAACTCTAATAAACTTACAGTTTGTGCTCATGCACTTCACTCATTTAAAATAAAATGGAAAACAAGAACTATTTAAAGGGATTCCCCAAAAGAAAAGTCTGTGCATTAAATTGAAATTTCCCATAAGACTTCATGTAAGAGGTTGGGAGTGCCAAGCATGGAGTGATTAAACATGACTAGAACAAAGGCCCTGGGTGACATGGAATTTTAGTCACCATGTCTCATGTAGCATTAAATTAGCGTGCACATGAAGCAAACAGTTAAAAAAAAAAATTCCATGAGTATTCTTTCTTTCTGGGAGACTTCCAGAGAGTAAGGCATTTGGTAGACTTTCCTAAGTGCTGTTTCTCGTGGTTGATCCCCCCATTGTGGATCTTCTCTCCTTTCATTTTTGTTTTGTTTTGTTTTGAGCATGGGTCTTGCTGTGTTGCCCAGCCTGCTTCAAATCATTTTCCCGACTTAACTTTCCTGAGAATATAGTTTAATTTCAGATTCTGTGTCATTTCTTTTCTCTATTCATGCCAAGAACGTGCATTTTAATTGAATTTTTTAGTTTCCTCCTTTCCTTATTTTGCTCAGTTTTCCACTACTCTGTCCTCACACCCCCTCCCCAGCCAACACAAACACAATAGGAATATATTCAGCACTATCAAAAACATCGACTCTCTAGGCAATTAATGTTTTTATCAAACAATGTTTGTAAATAAAGTGGATTTTTTTCAAGCTTAGAGAGGATAAGGCCAGTTATCGAAAAATAAGTATTATCTTTTGATCCGTTGCCATAGCATACCTTCTTGTAAACATGGACAGAAAAAGTTTTAAAACGTGTACATTTGAAAACAAATTCTTTTTAGTGGTACGTCCGGTGAAAAAGAGTTGTTGATCAAAATGATAAAAGCTACGTAACAGCAGGGGGAAAATACCTTAAAGCAACGCTGTGGACGCTTAGCATTCCGAGGATGTGGAGCTCAGCATCTGTCCCAGGGAAAGGCGAGTGCCCGGGGCGAAGCCTGGAGGGCAGTTCCGTGGAAAGACTTCGCCTTAACTCCACCAGTACAGATGTGGACCCTGACAGCAGCCCTCTCATTTCGTTAACAATAAAATAAATTAAATAAACCGGTAGCTGTATGCGTGCTCTGAGCAGCGAGCACGTCAGACTGCGCCCCAGTGGGGAGAGGCGAGGGGATTCCCTTAGTTAGGACCTCAGATCCCGGGAGGGAAAGCTGTGACTTTCTCGCGCTCCTAGGTCCCCCACTGGATGCGGGACTGGGAGGAAACCTGAGACCCCCCAAAGAGAGCCAGCCTGGGCACAGACACAGCCAACCACAGGGCGCCCCGGAGAGATGGAGAGGGTGGTGCATCTCTCTTAGCACCACCTGGGGCAGCCGAGGGCAGCTTCCCGGCTTCCCTTGTTTCTCATTTGCGTGGGTAAAAGCCTGCCCCTTACCGGTCTTGCGCAACTCACTGAAGCAGAGATGGGGGAAAGCTGTTGGGGGTTGGGGAAAGCCGAGGCGGAAAGACAGAGTCACCACCACAACGTCACGTTTTACAGACTTTAAAAGCAAGGTTCTCCCCGTTAGCAGCCAGTTGTCAAACTGCGAGCGGAAGAGCTTCAGGAGTGTCAGGACCCTACTCGCTCACAAAAGCTCTGCATCCAGCCTGCTCCGCCGCTGCCGCCGCCACTGCTACCTCTGCGATGCTCTTCCGAGCTGTGCTGCTCTGCGCCACCCTGGCGCTCAGCCATGCAGGTGAGTGAGTGGCTTCGCGCCCCGAGGCGTCCCAGGACTCCTCAGGCTCAGACCCCCTTTCTAGGCGTGTGAGACTGGCTGTGTGGGACTGGTTGTGTATTGGCAAAGAGCCTGGACCGCTTAAGTCGGAAGGAACTGCAACTCTCTTTCAGGTTATGGGCTATTACTACTCAACTGAGCGGAGAACCACTCTCCTTTGCTAAAACTCAGTAGTCTTAATGGCTTACAGGTTGTTCTTATGGTAAGACAGAATCTGATCAATACTTGTGAAAAGCATGTGTGTGGGCAACTGAACAGGAGCGGTTGTTTTAAATACCTGTCAGAGCTCTTCTGCCTACAGAATACATTTTTAAAAAGATATTCAAAATGTTAAAACTTGTAAAAGTGTGATTTTTACTTTGATTTTCTTTACACTAAATTTTGATAAATGTACTAGGTCGATCCATTTTAATTTTGAAAGGGCTACTCAACAATTCTAGTCTGAACATCCAAATTATTTTGAAAATGTTGGTAATGTGAGCTATGAAGTTAGGTCCTCTGCTTTTCTTGCTTAAGAATAGAAAGTTGTTATTTATACATTACAACCATTTGGTGAAGTCGACTTAATTAAAAAAAAGCCTTTTTTTTTCTAGGACTACCTGTGTATTTGTCAAACTTATCATTGTAAAGTTGACCCATAATGACACAATTAAATCCTTAAGTTAAGATGAGGACAACCAAGAGTAACTGACCGGATGTCTTATTTTTTAATGTAGCAAATCCTTGCTGTTCCAACCCATGTCAAAACCGCGGTGAATGTATGAGCATAGGATTTGACCAGTATACGTGTGATTGTACCCGTACTGGATTCTACGGTGAAAACTGTACTACACGTAAGTTTTTCCTGGGATATCTTCCTTTGGAATGGGGCCACAAATGACTACCATCATTTTGTAGATTTGTGTTCCATAGGGGGCGCCTGCTCAGCTCTTCCTCCTGCTTTGTCTCTCTCCAGCTGAGCTTCTGACAAGAATCAAATTACTGCTGAAGCCCACCCCAAACACAGTACACTACATCCTGACCCACTTCAAGGGAGTCTGGAACATTGTGAACAACATTCCCTTCCTGCGGAGTTCCATCATGAGATACGTGTTGACATGTGAGTACAACCCTCCCTTATTTCCCAGCATCCTCCAACAAAATTATGCACTAGAAACCCAACTCTAAGAAGTACCCCAACCTTTTCAAAATGGCTTGAAGTATACCTTTTTTATTCTGGTTTTTTTCCCCCCTGAAATGTCTAAACTACTGTCATGTAAACCTGTAGTCTGGATCCGAGTTATGACCCTTGTCCTTCATTCCTGTGGAGGAAGTGTGGTCGGCTTGTTCGTTGAATACCTGTGGCTCGCAGAATTGTTCTGGACACACAGCACCCTTTGAAACAAATGGTTGATTAGGGTTTGGGTCAGAAAGGAAAATAGCTGTCTATAGTTCTAAGTGAGGGCCATGCCTAACTGTATCAGTCATCAGCTATGGAACAGAGAGTGGGTGGTACCTGAAAAGTCAAGACTACTGGAGCATAATGTCCTGTGTAAAGCTTAAGCTTTATTGAAGATGTATTTTCAGTGCCCTTTAAAGTTTAGCCATTGTAAAGCAGAGTATCTTTGTCTGAATGAAATCCAATCTCTGTACTTTCCATGTTGTACAATGACAATTGATATTCCCTTGTTGTTGGTTTTTTCCATATGAGGACCAATAATTTTTTTCCTTTAAAATTTTAGCCAGATCCCATTTGATTGACAGTCCACCAACTTACAATGTGCACTATGGTTACAAGAGCTGGGAAGCCTTCTCCAACCTCTCCTACTACACCAGGGCTCTTCCTCCGGTAGCAGATGACTGCCCAACTCCCATGGGTGTGAAAGGTGAGTGCAGAGAAATACCAACATAGCAACGGCAGTGAGGGTTGGGTGTGTACCTCACTGTTTTTTACTCTGTATGTACCTAGAAAAGTTGACCTTAGATTGCCCTTTATTTAAAACTGTGAATAGTTTTGTCTTTAGTATGGTTATTAAAAGCCTCTGTGACTACATGAAAGTAAATCAGCACTTTGATATAATGTCTTAACCTTAGTATGTTATGCTAAATAGAATTGATGTTAGTTAAAACTGATAAAAATTTCAATAAACCCTCCCCCCCTTTTCTTAACACTTGAATTTACAGCCTTAGCATATTGCCTGTAATCTCTAACTCAAGACCATTCAGGGATAGAGAGTGAGTTTCTGTCCAGCCTGGGGTACAAGCAAGACACTATGCCTCCAAGCATTGTATATTGATGTTGTGATCCTCTTAGAGGCCAGGCTTCGAAGTGATGGAGGCTCTCATGAATTAGATAGTCATCCGTTTGCTTGAGCAAATATGTGAATGGATAGATACTCACTTCAGCGTTTTCACATTCTAGGAAAGAAGGAGCTCCCTGATTCAAAAGAAGTGCTGGAAAAGGTTCTTCTAAGGCGAGAGTTCATCCCTGATCCCCAAGGCTCAAATATGATGTTTGCGTTCTTTGCCCAGCACTTCACCCATCAGTTTTTCAAGACAGATCAGAAGCGAGGACCTGGGTTCACCCGAGGACTGGGCCATGGAGTAAGTAGGCTTAACTTAGATTTAAAGCAAATCCTTAGGAAATGCTGACATCTTGCCATGCTAAACAAACACACCCAATATTTTATCCAGATGTCATGTCAACTAAAACCATAATGGAGTGCTCCATTTTCATTTGCTGGTTTAGTAACGATGAACACACATGCCCAGAAATATTTTAATGTTATTTTCCCTACGTTTTTAGTTTAAAGGTTGGTCTATGAAAGGCTATATCTTCTGTAAATAAATAAATACATTATTAATCATCGGTGACATTGGGAAGTGAACCTTAGAACTTTGTGCTTGTCAGGCAGTGGACTCGCTTATTGAGGTAGAGGCCCAGTCTTTACCCCCCCCACACCCCCTGATTATGCTCCTTTAAATAATATAAAAATAATTATCATGGTTATAATGAAGTATGTGGCATATTTAATATAGAATACTAATATCATTCAACATAAAAAAAAATATAGGCTTGTAGCTCTGGTAGAAAAATTATTTTAGAATTTTGTGGCTATGAAAAAGTCATTTGTTGAACTTCCTATATTGGTGTTTAAGAACACTTGTTGCTTTTGCTTAAGTTCCTAACACCCACATGATAGTTCATAGATGGTTATCTATAACTCCAGTCAGTTCTAGGGGATTTGGTGTCTTGTGATACTTTAGGGTACGAGGCAAGCACATGATATACATACATACATACAGACAGACAGACAGACAGACAGACAGACAGACAAACATACAGGCAAATTCTCGTACATATAAAAATAAAATAAAACTTAAGAAAATCACTTGTTGAATTTTAAAGACAATTAAATCATCAAAATTGAATAAGAAATGATAGTAAGAAATCGGTAAATTGAAATTTCTCCATAATTAATTTTCTAGGTGGACTTAAATCACATTTATGGTGAAACTCTAGAAAGACAACATAAACTGCGCCTTTTCAAGGATGGAAAATTGAAATATCAGGTATTTTCCTTACGGTTTAAAAATTATCCTGCCATTTAGACTTATATTTTAAAGCTGTTGTGGCTTTTTTCTTTTCCTTTTTTTTTTTTTTTTAACTCTGTTATTACTGTTACGACTTAGGTCATCGGTGGAGAGGTGTATCCTCCCACAGTCAAAGAGACTCAGGTAGAGATGATCTACCCCCCTCATATCCCTGAGCACCTGAAGTTTGCTGTGGGTCAGGAAGTCTTTGGTCTGGTGCCCGGTCTGATGATGTATGCTACAATCTGGCTTCGGGAGCACAACAGAGTGTGTGATATACTCAAACAAGAGCATCCTGAGTGGGATGATGAGCGACTATTCCAAACCAGCAGGCTCATACTCATAGGTGAGCAAGAGAGAAATGAATAAGGCCATCTTCCCCTCAGACCGCCCCCCCAAAAGAAAAACTGTGTTCTTCCATTGGCTATGTTTTGACTCCTTCTTGTGACTAGGGAGAGTGAATGTGATGTGGTACCATACCTATTGTTTGTTGTAAGGAAACTAAACTCTCTGTGTTGTGCAACAGGAGAGACGATCAAGATAGTGATCGAAGACTACGTGCAACACCTGAGCGGTTACCACTTCAAACTCAAGTTTGACCCGGAGCTCCTTTTCAACCAGCAGTTCCAATATCAGAACCGTATTGCCTCTGAATTCAACACGCTCTATCACTGGCACCCGCTGCTGCCCGACACCTTCAACATTGAAGACCAGGAGTACAGCTTCAAACAGTTTCTCTACAACAACTCCATCCTCCTCGAACACGGACTCACTCAGTTTGTCGAGTCATTCACCAGACAGATTGCTGGCCGGGTAAGCATTGTCCCTGAAAAGCAAGAACTGGCTGGTCAGTAGTTTTAGGATTTTTGTCATAGAGACAGTTTTTTTTTTTTTTCCTTTTACTGAAAGAATAGTCAAGCGTTCTACTGGTTCTTGAAACATGATGCCTGGAAGGTTTTTGAAAGGCTGTAGTGTTCATCTAAAATTATCCAGCAAATAATGACACCTGTCTATCTTAAAAAAACAATATTTTAAAAAGCTTTCAGTCATCTTATAGATTACAGAAGTAAGTATTCAGACTTGCCTATCAGTTTATTTTTTATAATCATAAAAGGCTCGTTCCTTACAGAGTAGAAGTGAGGAGGTCAAGACGTAGGACCACAGGAATATGCCTAGGAATATAAATCTCACTTTATTATTCACTTTTTCTCAGGTTGCTGGAGGAAGAAATGTTCCAATTGCTGTACAGGCGGTGGCAAAGGCCTCCATTGACCAGAGCAGAGAGATGAAATACCAGTCTCTCAATGAGTACCGCAAACGCTTCTCCCTGAAGCCTTACACATCATTTGAAGAACTTACAGGTGAGAAATGGTTTCTGAAGTTTCTAAAAGGGTCAGGGATTAAATGGGAAAAGAGAAGGTGAGAGGCAATTTTGTGAAGGGATAAACTATCCTCCTCTTCCTCCTCCTCCTCCTCCTCCTCCTCCTCCTCCTCCTCCTCCTCCTCCTCCTCCTCCTCCTCTTCCTTTTCCTCTTCATCTTCTTCCTCCTCCTCCTCCTCCTCCTTTTTTTCTTCTTCTGGAAATAGAAAAGGATTAAGTTTTTTGAGAAAGAGGAGTGGGAACGGGGGTCGGCTAGTGAGCAGGGGAAAGCCTATGCTCAAACAGTCAAGACTATTTTCAACCATCCCCAGTTTGATATACCTGTATCTCTACTTTCTGTGCCTTCCAGGAGAGAAGGAAATGGCTGCAGAGTTGAAAGCCCTCTATGGTGACATTGATGCTATGGAGCTGTATCCCGCCCTGCTGGTGGAAAAGCCTCGTCCAGATGCTATCTTTGGGGAGACCATGGTAGAACTTGGAGCACCATTCTCCTTGAAAGGACTTATGGGTAATCCCATCTGTTCTCCTCAATACTGGAAGCCGAGCACCTTCGGAGGAGAAGTGGGCTTTAAGATCATCAACACTGCCTCAATTCAGTCTCTCATCTGCAATAATGTGAAGGGGTGTCCCTTCACTTCTTTCAATGTGCAAGATCCACAACCTACCAAAACAGCCACCATCAATGCGAGTGCTTCCCACTCCAGACTAGATGACATTAACCCTACAGTACTGATCAAAAGACGTTCAACTGAGCTGTAAAAGTCTACTGACCATATTTATTTATTTATATGAACAATTTAATTTAATTATTTAATATTTATACTGAATGCTTTTTTTTTTCACTTAACATCTTCTATAACAGAAGGCAATGTTCTTGAACAATGTTACATTTGTGAAGATTCCCATGTTTGTACTTTGAATATGTGTTATCTGAAAGTGAAAGGGAAATCAGCTTTCGTTTTTTCTGCATTAGCCAGTGAGGAGGGAAATGAATTTTGATATTTTTATACTTGAATTTCAGCTCATGAATAGCTTAATAGGAAAGCTGTAGGAATATTTAAGGAAAGATGTATGACTATTTAAGTGCTATTACAAGATGAAAAATGCTGCAGGTATCAACACTGTTGGTCATGACTGTGTCTCCCTTAGTTTGTTAGGAGCATGTAATGTGGATTTTTTTAAATCTTGCATATCTTTATCTCATCAAACAAAGGGGTATAACTCTCATTTTTAAAAAGAAGTCTTGGGACAAATAATTTGAAATTTCTAAATTGGGAGTTTGAATCACTTTTGAAAGCTCTTACTTTTTTTTTTTTTGTTTCTCTGTGTAGCCCTGGCTGTCCTGGAACTCACTCTGTAGACCAGGCTGGCCTCGAACTGAGAAGTCCGCCTGCCTCTCCCTCCCAAGTGATGGGATTAAAGGCGTGCGCCACCACCGCCCGGCCACTCTTACTTTCTTAAGCTGTCAAGTTTGTACCCACGCAAATTAAACAGCTATCATAAACATAAATCTCTAAAACTAGTAGAAATTATGTTATGATTGATGGTTAAGATACCACGTCAGGGATTTTCTTTTCTCAAGAGTAGTGAAAAGCTACTTACTATGACAATCAGACCTTCCCTGGATGTCAACGTGCTGGCGTGGGAAGGTGGTAGAGCCCGTGCTGCTCTGTCTTAAACTATGAGCATGAGCGTTAAAGCTTGTTCATGAGTGGTAGCCAGCAAAGCCTAGAGCAACAAAAAAATTCCACAAAGGAAGTAACCAAGAAAAAAGAAGGGTTCCAAGTTAAAGATCACACTCAGGGTTAACCTGAAGGAGACTTTGTGATCCTGGTGTGGTGCTGCCCTGGTACTCAACAGGTTTTTGCTCTGAGGTTAAAGGCCTGCCAGGCCGGCCTTTTAAACAGTTTTCCTGTTACACGGCGTGATGGAACAGCCCATCTCTCAATGCGAAAGGTATCAGTGGCCTTGGGAGCCTCTTCAAAATATTGAACCGGCTCCCAGCTGAACTGCAGTAGGCCGCACGCAATGTGTGAGTTCAGCCTGGAGGCCAGCATGCTGCTTTTCTTAGTTCTGTTTCGTATGGTCATTTTACTATGAGAAGCTGCTGATTGGGTTTTTGTTGCTGTGTTCCTGGGTTTTTTTGTTGTTGATAGTGGTGGGTTGTTTTTTGTTTTTGTTGTTGTTGTTTGTTTGTTTGTTTGTTTTGTTTTCAAGACAGCGTTTCTCTGTGTAGCCCTGTCTTGGAACTCACTCTGTAGACCAGGCTGGCCTCGAACTGAGAAGTCCACCTGTCTCTGCCTCCCAAATGCTGGGATTATAGGCATGTGCCACCACTGCCTGGCGTGTTCCAGGTTTTTAGTACCAGAACTATAATTTCTTTAACCTCTATTAATTTTTTCTCTACTTGAAGTTTTACATTCAGGAAAACCTCAGCTCAGGACTACTATGTACCTCCCCTTTGGAGGAAAAAAAAATTTTAGGCAAAAGGCAAAAGGCAAAAAAAAAAAAAATTAAAAATATATTTTTATTTATAATTATGTGGAAGGGCCCTACCAAGATGCTTGAAATGTAGGGGCTTCTGACAAGAACGTTCCATTCTTGTTCTGAACAATTGTTTTCTTACTTAAAAACAAAGTCAGTTAGTGGGCAGTCCTGGGCAATAGGAGTAAATATAAAACAATAATGATGATCATTTTCTACATCTCACTGTCAGCTGAGGTACTGTATATTACTGAATTTTTTGAAGATAGTTATGTCTTTTAGACACTATTGTTATAAACTATGTTTAAGCCTACTACAAGTGTTTCTTTTTGCAATGTGTCAGAATTGATGTACTTTTTTTTATGATTACCTCTCTGAACTACTGTGTAAACAATAAAACAAAATGATGAGATCGATGTTCATGGATAAGTTTTAAGAAAATTAGTGTATTTTATTGAAAAAGTTAAAGTTAGAACTTAGGGCATTGGGATTTACTCCTAAAGCAGACTGCGTAGAACCCATATTGACTTATCTACACATGTTATAAAGACTGACACTCTGAAGGCCCTGTAGGTGCTTTCTTAATTAGTTAGAACTTAATTTATTAAAAATTATATCCAGAGCACTATAGGCATTAGAATTTGTGCATCAAGAACTGATTACAAATAATATTGATACTTATGTAAATAACTGAAAAGTATGTCTTATGAAAAAATATATTTTATTACAAAGAAATTATAAAACATTTTGAAGATTACATGCTTTAAAAGTTTAAGATCAGAAAGTAATCAACCTTAGAAAAAATATATAAAAATTGTTAACGTCGTTGATTTGGGAAAAAAAAAAAAAAAAAAACAAGCCAACATGATTGTTGTGAATATCAATCTGCTGATTGAACCTGGAAATTCAGGTGAAGTATGTGACTGCTACAGTGCCTCAGAGAAATTTGTATTTAAATTAACTTATGTAAAAATGAAATCTTAGAACAAATGCTTGTTTATTTTTATACTTATTTAAGAATTGAAAACTTCTGAAAATAAAGTTTGATTGTTTCTTTATATCATGGCATTGATATCTCTGAATCATGATCCTTAAACCATTATCTTATGTCCTTTCATCTACAATAAGAGTGAAATACACTTTAATGGTAGAGCAGTTGCCTAATGTTTAGGAGGCCCTGGGTTCTATCTTCAACACTAAGAAACATCTAGTCTGTCCTGCAATGAAATGGCTCTGCTCTTGCTTCTATGGGCTCTCACAAGAGTTAGAACTTACTACCTCAGCTGCTGAAGAACTGTTAAAATATGTGCTGTGTACTACACAGACATCAAAAGCATCTTTTTCCTGCCTAATCTAGAAAAAAAGTAAATATAATAGACAAAAGGCAGAGCGGGCAAGCAAGATGGCTCAGGGTGGAAATCCACATGGTTGAAGGAGAGAATTGACTCTCATGAGTCGTCCTCTGAGCAACACACACATTAACAATATAAATATACTTCAATTATTGTTAAGAAGGCAAAGACTAAGATTTGTGTTACACAGGAAGTACAAAACATGAAAAGAAAGTTCAAAAGAAAGAGGAGTGGAGGGAAAAAAGGGATAGAAAAGAACAGGAAAGAAAAGGAGAGAAGAGAAGTCAGTCCAGCATGCTGGTACATACCTTTAATTCCAGCACTCAAAAGACAGAGGCGAGTGGATCTCTGTGAGCTACAGGCCAGCCTCTTCTATATAGTCAGGCCAGCCAGGGCTGCACAGTGAAACTCTATCAAGATCAAACAAAATACCAAAAAAAAAAATATATATATATATATATAGTGAACGAACAAACAAAACAGATAGAAGCTCAAACAGAAACATACTCAGCCGGGCAAACTGTTAGAATGGTATACACGGCTCCTTTTGTCTCCCTACTTTGGGCGCCCTGGTAATTTCTATAGCGCACCACAGCTCATACATTTCACAGCTTTGCTGCCCTCTCTGACCCTTGGCATCCACCATCCCACCGGTGCCTTGTTCCACAATATCCCTCTAGCCTTACGTCTGGACCTCATCCCTATTACT
>JADRCD010192992.1:10138-27502 GCA_019843815.1 Montemys delectorum | reverse complement strand
AGAGAGAGAGAGAGAGAGAGAGAGAGAGAGAGAGAGAGAGAGAGAGAGAGAGAGAACTTTGTAATGGAATTATTATTTCAATTCGACTAATGGGCCTAATTTAGATTAGAAATATGATAATAGAATTTAGAGTTTGGATTGTATTAGCCTTTAATAAATTCAGTGCTAGGCATAAGTGAGAGTCAATGTTAGAGACAGATTCTACAAAAATGTATAGTTAAGGAACACTTACCTAAAGTCAACTTTGTTTCCAAGTAGGCATTGCATTTAATAAATTCCAAAGTATAGGCATGTCTTTTTTTCTGGGGTTAACTCTTGAGCTATGTAATTTAAATCAAATATTTCTATCTCAGAGCTGAAGACATTAAGACTCAGTGTGGCTGTTACCCGGAATTAATACATATATTTCATAACTCTAAATACAATGTTTCTAGTGTCCTGTTACTTTTATCAAACAATTATAAAAAAATGAATGTTTAGTGAAATTAGTGAAATTATGCGGTATTATGTCAACTAACATCAATTGTTTTTTAACTGTTTCCTTATTTTAATTCCAATTCCCCGATCCAGTTCTAATTCTTCAAGATTGATACTTAATGATAGTGGACATTATTGAGAGAAAGAAGGGAAATGATCAATGAGCTGCCTTGTCTGCAGTTTTCTTTTTCTTTCATGCATACAGTCTCTGATGGTCTACTCACTCTGTCTAAATAGAATAAATTTTGTGAGTGGACTGGATTTGGGTGAAGTTGGGAACAAGAGGGATCAGGTGTTGTAGGGGAATAGATGAATGACAGTTCAGGGAGACACAATTGGAATTGGAGAGCTTTGGGTTATATGTGGTAGCAGTTCAGTGGAAACTTCCTGGAATTTATGAGGGTAACCTTATTGAGGATTTGTAGTAATGGTGGATAAGGAGTCTGAACTGGTCGTTTTTTGTAGCATGGCAAGACTTCTAGTAGTGGGACTTCATTGAATTCAGTAGAGTTGTTGGCCAAAGGGGTCCCATAGAGATCCCTAAAAACTCAGGTTGATGCTAGAACAGATGGTTGCTCTGTGAAAACTGATAGCAGGGCTCTGTTGCTCAGGAAAACATGCATACAACTCATTAAATG
This sequence comes from Montemys delectorum, assembly GCA_019843815.1. Classification (NCBI taxonomy): domain Eukaryota; kingdom Metazoa; phylum Chordata; class Mammalia; order Rodentia; family Muridae; genus Montemys; species Montemys delectorum. Next base: position 26,387 of record JADRCD010192992.1, on the reverse strand, counting down.
TAGAGAGGTTGAGCTAGTACCTGCCTGCATAGAGCCTTCCCCTTTACCTTTTAATTTCTTGGGCATGAGAAAGTACTTTGTAAGCTATGGAAAGAGAAGCCTGGACACAAACCCAGCCAAAACCCCTTGACTTACAGTCTGTCCTGCAAGCAAGATGTTGTGGGGAAATAGTGATATAGAACTTGTGCCAAAAAAAAAAAGTATGGCTTAACTTCAGATCCACACCATAAAATGGAGCACATGTCTTACAATGCCTGGATGGCCAGGAACCAGAGACTGGCTAGCCCAGAGAACTAGGGTAGAACTAAAACACAACTAGTAGAAAAAAAATCAATAAAGTAACTCCTAATGATATTCTCCTATACTGTTAGATTGGGGTCTTGTCCAGTTGTCATCAGAAAAGCTTCCTCCATTTGAATAGGGGAGGAAAGATTGTAGGAATCAGAGGGAATGAAGGACATCAGATTGTGTCTCATGATATCAACTAATCAGGGCTCACGTGGGCTCACAGAGACTGAAGCAACAAGCATGAAGCCTGCATCAGGTCCCCTGCATATATATAATGACCATTAACTTGGTTATATCGTGGAACTCCTAACAGTGGGGCCAGATGTGTCTCTAACTCCTTCACTGGCTCTTGGGACTCGCTTCCTCCTATTGGGTTGCCCTGTCCTGTCTCAAGATGATGACTTTTACCTTGTCTTATTATATCTTGTTTTATCATGTTTGGCTATTGTCTCTTGGTTTTCTGAAGATAAAATGGAGGGACAGTGGATTAGTAGGGGGAAGCCAGGATGTTGCTGAGAGGAGTGAACGGAGGGGAAACTATGGTATGTATTGTATGAGAGAAGAATCTATTTTCAGTTATTAAAAAGAGAACACCCTGTCCCCTCCTTTCTCCCACCTAATTCTCAGTAGTAATGTGTGGGGCCCTTAGCTGTGTACAGACAGCCTGGTCCCCATTCGATCTCGGGCCTTGAACTCAGGAGATCCTGTAGGTGACTTCTGCTTAGGAGTAATGCCAGGTACTTGGCCACGCCCCTTTGGCCTCTGGCTCCTATCTTAGCTACAGCCTCCCAGAGCGCCGCCCCCTCCCCCCGCCCCCCTCCCCCGCAGAGAAGTGTGTGGCTGTCAGTCACTTAGGAGGCGGACCAAACCCTCCCACATGCAAATAAGGTTTCCCCAAAGCTCTGAGATCAAGTACCTGTTGTCAAACCCTGACCCACCTCAAAAGTGTATCTAAGAGTCATACCCAGATTAAAGGTGTGTGAGAACTACTACTCGTCTGAGAGCTTCAGTCATAAGGGCTGTAACAGCACCAGCCAAACCGGACTCAGTGCGGGGTGAAGCAGAGTAACTGAGACAATGGCAGGGATAGAGATGGAGCCAACTACAAAAGCAGAAGCAGTGGAACTGACTTCCCTCTCTGATCTCACTCCCTCCCCTCTGCCGGAGCTCTCTCGGAGCTCTCTCACCATGCAAATCTCTGTGGAAAGCCTCTAGTACGCAGCTCCACATGTTGTTGCTGCTGTTGTTCTGTTTTGTTTTTGTTATGAAAACTCAATGAAAAAAGTCTACATATTGGGAACAAATCACACTGTCAGTTAGTTCATCCCATATGTTCTAATAGTGCACCTACCTACTCTTTATTCCCTGTTCCCCAAATTTAGCAAGGCTGTCACCTTTCTTGCTCTTTGTTGCATGAATAACATCTGTTTTTTTTCCCATGTTGTGATCAGAAAATCTGTTTGTAGAATAATGTGTGTGTGTGTGTGTGTGTGTGTGTGTGTGTGTGTGTGATCTATTGGAGTTTGTAGACTATACAGAGCCCCTCTCCCATCATCTATGCTGAGTAATATTAAAAGTTCTTTGTAGTACTGAGATAAACTGTTTCTCAACCTTCCTAATGTTGTGGCCCTTTAATACAGTTCCTCCAATCATAAAACTGTTTTTGTTGCTTCTTTGTAACACTACACTTGCTAGTTATGAATTGTCATGTAATTATCTAGGTTTGTCATTTGTCCCCGAAAGCATTACAAACCAGAAGTTAGGAACTTTTGAAGTCGAGAAAAGAAGATTTTGGCCACAAGAATGTGAAGAAACACTTTTGACATCCTAGCACCTAATGCCATTGTGAACATAAATAATGGGATATGTGGAGAGCAACAGGAGAGGCATACTTCAACCTATAAATGAAGAGGACACGTTGGTATTTTCACCCTTTTTCTCACTTAGTCATTTATTCCTAGGTGAACGAATCAGAATTTCCTTTTCTCTTTAAATAAAAAAGAATAGCAGTGAGATAGGCAAAGATGCCAGCAAGTACAAGAATGTACAATATGTGTAAAACAAAGAATTTTTAGAAAATTCAAATCCAATAATGAAGAAATCTGTCTCAATAGAAAATAACAATTAATAACACAACAATACACAAGTCAAATAGGACTGAATAGAGATTAATACAAAATGCAGGTCACTATTAATAAACTATAGGGCAAAAACAATCAGAGAGCAGTGGGTCTCAAAAGTTGTTTTCAAAGGGAAGAGGATTTGTATGGGATTTTTTTTTATAAATAGAAAAGCTCCAGACAGCCAGTAACTGGGTCAAGTGTTAGTGTATTCATGGTGGGATAGAAAAGGTTTATTTTAGGACCAGTATGTTCCAATCTTGAAGTCATTTTAGAAAGGATGGTTTAAAGCCAAATTGCAACAGGCCTTTGCGAAGAGGCAGGACTTTATACTCCATAGGAGTCTCCTTTCTTAGAGGCTGAGTGTGTGAATGCACATTCAACTTCAGTATTGCACCACTGCAAATTCAACATCCTCAGGTATATACACCTGGCCCTGAACCATGTTTTGCAGTTTTCTTATCTTTGTAAATGACAATCTTTTCAGGAATAATTTTACTCTGTGATTTCTCTGCAAGAATTGCATTACTAAACAGAGCCAATAGAGTAATAATTTCATCTGGAAACCTGCGTTTTTTTTTTTTTTCCTGAGACTGGAATTTTACCCATTTTGCTTCTAGTCTACTCTTTCCCATGTTGGCATGCTGAAGCAGTGTAATTTAAATTAATTCTGCATTTGGACAGATAGTTTCTATGAAAAAAAAACCCACAAATCAAGACAGAGTCCTTGTATATCCAATTTGCTGTGCACAGTGGGTGTTTGATAAAACCTGGTAACTGAGTAATTCAGCACTGATTCATACCCCTAATCATAATGATTATCATGGAGATTAACAGAAGCAAAACAAACAGCAAAACTCCCTAAAGCATTCATTTCTGAGAAAAGGATGAAAGTAAATATTAGTAATAATTACTAAAAGCAACAGCATAGTCGGCATAATGCTCATATTTTGAAATTCTTTTTCTACATATAAATAATTTCTTCACTATATAATCATGATAACAACACAATCCAACTTATAGGATTAATTCTTAGTAAGGTTTGGCTTTAAGTGATGAACAATATTCCTAAATATTTATGGGGTGCAATATATTGTTTTCATACATGCATACAATGGGAATGCTCAACATATACATCAAGGAAAAGAACATATTTAACTTTTACTTTACTTAAAGGAAAATTTAAGAGCATAAGTATAAAGGCATTAGTGAGCTTGGATGGTAGCTGACTTTAGAGAATGACACTTCATCTGGATTGTTCAATAACATACACAGTTTGTTCAAGGAGCCTTGTCTTGACCCCATCTAAGCTGCTTTGTCATGGATGACTTTCTTTAGGCATCAGGTGAAGCTGAGATTCCTGTAGCCACTCTTTAAACTCATCTCCAAAGGGCAAACTTCTCTTTAGAATTATTTATCAATCGTAGCTCCTACTTTTGTTTTTTGTATAGATGTATCTATCTTTCTTGGTGTATGCTATGTATCTGCAGGTGTGCTCCAAAGCCAAACGAGTGTTAGATATCCTGGAGGTGGAGTTACAGGCAGCTGTGCACCATCCCACATGGGTGCTGTGAACCACACTTGGGTGCTGTAGAATGGCAACAAGTGTTCTTAACCACTGAACCACATCTCCAGGCCTCATAACATTTTAACAGTAAGCATATACAAAAATATCCATGTAATGATTGGCTTATTCATTATACTATAAATATTATGGAAGAAGAAGAAAAAGAACAGAGGGAATACATACTTTGTTATAGGCTCTTAGGTAAATACTAGGGAATGTGTGTGTGAGTGTCTGTGTGTGTATGTGTTTGTATTAATCTGCATGTATGTGTGTGTTTCTCTGTGTGTGTGTGTTGCTTATTGCTGCAAATTTTCAATTTGTATGTAGATTGATGATTGCTTTTTCATAGAATAAATAGTAGAGACATTATTGAACTGGTGGCTTTTTAGAATTTCCTTCTAAACATAATATATTCTCTGTAATTTTTACATTTAAATATCAACTAACATTGTTCTTGACTCTTATAGATTGAAACAAAAGACTATTCTTTCTAGCACACAGCTAGATTATTTCTTTATGGAATACTTCTAGAACAGGATTAGCATAGTAAACTTTTAAAGATTTTTGGTAATCATTGCCAACATGTGTAGGAGAAGACTGTAAGATATTCCCAAGAAACCTTAATTCAAACCTCCATCTGTCCATAGTCTGAACATGGAATTAAGAGTGCTGTATTGTTTGTTTGCAGTGGGTATAAAAATTGTGAACTTTCTCATATTGTTACTGTTTATCAATGAATTCATTTCTTGCCTTTAAGAGTTGGTGGGGAGATAACTGAATCAAGGTCACTTTCAATGTTCTCTGACTCTTTTTAAAAATATAAAACACTAGTTAACTTTGATAGCAAAAACAGGGCTTTGTGCCACTATTAAAATAAGAAAAAAAAAAACCAAATATCTTTGCCTGTGTTAATTTTGAAAGAATATTTTTTTGTTATTCAACCTAATTTTAGATTTTCTATTAAAAATGACTGGCATAATTCACGTTATGTTTGATCTTGCCTTTTAGGAGGCTTCTACTTAAACACTCAGCCTACCTACAATATTACCAGTGGAAGATACAATATAAACATCTGAAATGCATTGATTGGGGCTGCCCGATGCTTGACTAGGTAGAACCTCTGTGATGGCTAACCTTGCTTGTCCATTTGACAGAGTCTTGAATCAAGTAAAAGACATGCCTTTAGGGTAACTCTGCGAGGGTTTTTCCATGAGAGCTTAATGGGGACAAGAAGACCCTTCATCGAAATAGGCAGTGCCATACCATGGGTGTGGCCTAGAGAAAAAGATGATGTAAGACAGATAAAGTTTGTTTTTTATTTGTGGTCTTAATCTGTGGTTGTATTGAAGCCAGTTAAAATAATGTTTGACATTTTATTTCACAGTTTTAGGATATACATGGTGCTCAGTCCTATTTTCTTACTCATAGGTATCAAACTGCCGTGTACTTAAGTAGAATTTTGCCAAAGAGTGTTTTCTCCTACAGTTACTGACCCCTTCTTCTTCTCATTACTCATACATTAGACGCAGGTCACTTGGGTGGTCATTCACTTCCACATCATCAAAGGCATCTCAACAGAGATCTCATTTGGGCCAGGTCCAGGCAATACAATTTTAATTATAACTGACTGAATCTACAGGAGAATACAAAAAAGACACATAATTAGAACTTGTAAGGAGGGTACGAGTAAAGGGGCGTCCTACTGAAGTATGGATAGTAGCTCTCTTAAGGAGACATGATTGTTGAAACCTAATGCATGAAGAGTTAGACCTGTGATGTATGGGAGAAAAAATTATCTCAGAGTATTGTGAAAGCACTTTCACAGACAGTACCTAAAAAAGAACTTGATGTTATTTTACAGGTAAAATACACCAAGCCTTAACCCTGTCAGTGTCTGTTCCTAAAGCTGTTGAGCCTCTCCTGGGCCAGGCTTGTACCTTGTGTGCTAACAATTCTAATGGCTATCAGTGGATGACAAAATGTGTTGACTGATTCAGAGAAGGAAAATGTCTGTCAACCACCCAAACGTTGTACTCTCCACTGTACGTCTGGGCAAAAAGTTGCCCTTGCAAAGCCACTTTTAGAAGTTAAAGTGTGGATATTCAACCAACATGACTTTCTCGTACTTGAAGTATAGCTATACTGCTAGTTAACATATAATCATATGTCTGATGACTGACTCACTTAAAAACTAGATAGCAGAGATGAGGAGTTGGGATAGCACTTAAAAGTTCTTACTGCTCTTGCAAAGGGCCTGTGTTTGGTTTCCAGCACCCACAGCAGGCAGCTTATTCCAGTTTATAGGCTTCTGGGCACACATAAACTTATTCAGGTATGCACGAGCATGTGTGCACATACACACACACACACACACACATACATGAACAGAGAGAGAGAGAGAAAGAGAGAGAGAGAGAGAGAGAGAGAGAGAGAGAGAGAGAGAGAAACCTTAAAAAAAGTCTAAATATCTACTAGAGCCATATACAAAATGGTCATGTCTCTAATATTGTATTTTATTAAATATTCTATTTGTATTTTCCAATATATATTAAAATATACATTCGAAAAACAATGAACACCTTTACTTTAACCCAAACCTACAAAACTACATCCTGTGGTACCAAAGGCAATATATGGATAAAAAATGCACACACACACACACACACACACACACACACACACACACACATCTCCAAAATGATTGGATGTGATTGAACTTTATCAAGAGCTTCATATGTTCTCAACCCTCTATCCAGTGACTCATATACATCATGTCCTCTGACTCTCAGTCCCACGGGCTGCACAGTATCATTAATATGGTATTTCAAAAGCAGAAAGCTGATATGCAGAGAGCTTCAGCAATTGGTGAAAGTCAAAATGCTAAGAAGTTAGAGTGATAGGTTTTAGACTCTGGCTGTCAACCCAGTCATTAATGGCTGTCAGACCTAATCTCTTAAGCATACTGCGATTATCTTTGGGGTGTTTACTCATCCTGAATCCTGTTGATGAGCAAATCGTAGATTTATTTAGTGAAGGGACATACTACCAGAAACATGAATGATTGGCAGCAGCATCAGGTGTTAATGCTATAGACTTTCCCTCCAAGAATGGGCAGTGTTCTTTCTTTGATACACAAGGAACTAAGATAAATGCGAGAAGTCCAAGTGCTAATTAACACTCTTCCCCTTTCTGTGATTTTACCCAGAGACTCCAGTACTTTGAATTTCTTTATGAGATTTTTTTTTTAAAGTAGAGTAAAATTTGCCTTTATTCCAGTTGTAACATATTCTAATTTTCAGAGATCATAGGTTAATTAAATTGATTTAAAACAACGTTTGGGTACTACCTTAATTAACCTTCCAGCTCCCCCTCCTATTCTAGTACCATTCGGTGCTGTCAGTCTTCAGGGGTGAAGGTTAAAACTCCTCACCCTCTCAGGTAGGCGAGGGAAGGTGGGAAATAGCATTTGCTGCAGTGTTTGATTAGTGGAGCTCATTAGCTGTCAGATGGAAGGCACCAGCAGTCCATCAGGCGACAACGGCAACACCAATGACATTTATTACATGGGCCACGTTCAGAGGCGGCTTAGAAACCAATTTCCATTCTTATAGGTTCTGTTCCCAAAATGGGAGTTCTCCAGGATTCATAAGCAAGTCTGATCAACATGCCAAGGAAAAAAAGAAGGAAGGAAAGACAAATGGCCTCCAGATAAGGATCCTGCAAAACCAGCCCGGGGCACCGAAGTACAGAAGTGTGGGCCTGGGTGCTGCTCACCATTTGAGGAATGTGGGGCTTGTGCCTTCCTGAGATTTCACACAGTAAGTCGAATCAGAACTGTTTGGTTCGTGGCCTAGCCTAGTAGGCATACATATGCCCTATATGCTTATCTACCTTTTTATGGGGCCTGTCCTAAAATGCTTTGGGACAAGTTCTGCAAAGGAAAATAGAGCAGTTTTCCAGGGCCACAGTTAACCATTGTAGACAGGACGCAAGCCAGAGCTACAGAGCTCAGATTCTGCGGGTTGTGTTTACCTATAAATATTTCCACGAAAGTTCTTCCACTTGAGGCAGAGGGTGATCAAGAAGAAGAGTATCCTGGCAACAAGACCCTAGAACATGGGCTTTTCACAGAAGGGCCAGGGAAATCACCCCAGGCATTATTGCCTGCATAATCCCAATATGACAATTCTCATCCAATAAGTCAATAAGTGGCTTTGCTTTCTAGGTGATTCTAGAGAATGTCTACAGGGCAACAGAGGCACAACAGTTACAGCAGTTGTTCTAAGAATATCCCTACTCCACGTTCGCTTTTATTTTTTTCTCCTCTCTCTCTCTCTCTCTCTCTCTCTCTCTCTCTCTCTCTCTCTCTCTCTCTCTCTCTCTCTCTTTCACACACACACACACACACACACACACACACATGCACACATACGCACACACATTTGTGTGTATGCACGTTAACATGTATTTAGGCACATGCGTTTGCATATGCATGGCTGTGAGTACAGAAGCCCAAAGTCATGTAATGTGTCTTAATCAATCTCTTCTTTATTGATCTAGGGTTTCTTTTTTTTTTTTTTTTAAATTTATTTATTTTTTTAATTAGGTATTTTCTTCATTCACATGTACACTTTCCCTCTCCCATTTTCCCCTCCAACACAAACAAACAAACAAACAAACAAACAAACACAAGAACAAACCCCTTCTGCCTCCCCCCTCCCAATGCCTGTCCCCCCACCCTCTCCCACCCATTGGCCCTCGCATTCCCCCACACTGGGGCACAAAACCCTCACAAGGCCGAGTTCCCTCACTCCTATCGATGATCGAATTTGCAATCCTCCACCACATACCTGCTGCCAGTACACTCAATCCCACCCTGTATAGTCCTTGATTGGTGGTTGGGTCCCTGGGAGCTCTGAGGGTACTAGTTAGTAATTGTTGTTCGTCCTAAGGGGCTGCAAACCCTTCAGCTCCATAGAACCTTTCTCTAACTCCTTCATTGGGGACCGTGTACTCAGTTCAATGAATGTCTGTGAGCCTCTACATCTGTATTAGTCAGGTATTGTCAGAATCTCTTAGGAGATAGCTATATGCTTGTCCTTCCTTCAGTCTCTGCTCCATATTTACTCTCTGCCACTCCTTCTGTGGGTATTTGATTCCCCTTTTTAAGAAGGAATGAAATGTCCACCTTTTAGTTGATCTAGGGTTTCTTGAAGAACCAAGAACTCATGGATGCTGGCTAGTTTAGTCAATCTTCACAAGGTCCCCTGTTTCTGTCTCAAAAATGCTGAGATTGCAGGCAGATGGCTTTCCTGGATGGCTTTTTATATGAGTTATCAGGAACCAAAGTCTGGTCCTCATGCTTACAAGGCAAGGGCTATATCTAACAAGCCACCCCCTGAGTCGCCATGCTACCTTTTTGAGAGTAAATTCAACCTGGTAGGCTCATTTCATTCTTTTTTTTTTCCTTTGTAATTTTTTTGTTTTTTTTTTCTTGTTTTTTTTTTTTTCTTTTTTTTTTTTTTAAATATTTTCTTTATTTACATTTCAAATATTCTCCCCTTTCCTGGCTTCCCCTCTGGAAAAAAAAAACCCTATTCCTTCCCCCATCTCCCTGCTCACCAACCCACCCTCTCCCACTTCCTGGCCCTGGCATTCCCCTACACTGGGGCATAGACCCTTCAAAGGACCAAAGGCCTCTCCTCCCATTGATGACCAACTAGGCCATCCTCTGCTACATATGCAGCTGGAGCCATGAGTCCCACCATGTGTACTCTTTGGTTGGTGGTTTCCCTGGGAGCTCTGGAGTTACTGGTTAGATCATATTGTTGTTCCTCCTATGGGGCTGCAAACCCCTTCAGCTCCTTAGGTCCTTTCTCTAGCTCCTTCATTGGGGATCCTATGCTCAGTCCAATGGATGGCTGTGAGCCTCTATTCTGTATTAGTCAGACATTGGCAAAGCTTCTCAGAAGACAGCTATATCAGGATCCTGTCAGCCAGCACTTGCTGGCATCCACAAGAGTGTCTGGGCTTGATGACTGTATATGGGAAGGATCCCCAGCTGGGGCAGTCTCTGGATTGTCCTTCCTTCATTCTCTGCTCCACACTTTGTCTCTGAAACTCCTTCCATGGATATTTTGATCCTCCTAAGAAAGATCAAAATATCCACACTTTGGTCTTCCTTCTTCTTGAGTTTTTTGTGGTTTGTGGTTTGTATCTGGGGTATTCTGAGCTTCTGGACTAATATCCACTTATTACTGAGTGCATATCATGTGTGTTCTTTTGTGGTTGGGTTACCTCACTCAGGAAGATAGTTTCTAGTTCTGTCCATTTGCCTAAGAATTTCATTAATTCACCATTTTTATTAGCTGAGTAGTATTCCATTGTGTAAATGCACCACATTTTCTGTTTCCATTCCTCTGTTGAGGGACATCTGGGTTATTTCCAGCTTCTGCTTATTATAAATAAGGCTTCTATGAACATAATGGAGCATGTGTTCTTATTACCTGTTGGAGCATCTTCTGGGTCTATGCCCAAGAGTGGTATAGCTGGGTCCTCAGGTAATACTATGTTCAATTTTTTGAGGAACCGCCGAACTGATTTCTGGAGTGGTTGTACCATCTTGCATTCCCACCAGCAGTGGAGGAGTATTCCTCTTTCACCACATCCTTGCCAGCATCTGTTGTCACAAGAATTTTTGATCCTAGCCATACTGACTGGTGTGAGGTGGAATCTCAGGGTTATTTTGATTTGCATTTCCCTGATGACTAAGGATATTGAATATTTCTTTAGGTGCTTCTCAGCCAGTTGGTGTTCCTCTATTGAGAATTCTTTGTTTAACTATGTACCCCATTTTTAATAAGGTTATTTGGTTCTTCTGGAGCCTAACTTCTTGAGTTCTTTGTATATATGGTTCATTTCATTCTTCACCTCTTTAATAAGCTATCTCCTTCCATGGCCTTCAGTATGCTCTTCATATCTTCCCATCCCAGTATGTTCTACTATTAACTCCCTATTTTAAAACGGAAAGTTGAGGACTTATCCATGTCATTTTCTTCTGCCCACACTTCTCATTTTCAACTTCCTCTCCCATCGTACAACATTTATTCTCTTAAGGAAAGTACTTTGTTCTGCCTCCAAATACATCCTTCATGCTTTGCTTTTTTCTCTATTACTACTGTCATTTTATTCAAAGCCAGCACCTCATCTCACCTGGGTTTTTCATGTAGTCTTCTCATTGGTCCTCCTGTTTCTGATACAACACTCCAATTAATCTCCCCTGTAGCAGCCAGTAATTACTGAAGTACAACATCAGACTGTACTTGGCCAATTTGAAGCACTCTCATGGCCTTTCATCATAACAAGAATGAAATTCACAGCCCTTCTCTTACTCTGCAAGTCTATGCATGCTCAGCCTGCCTTCCTCCTGATACATCATCTTTCTGTGAGCTTGCAAGCTTAGTGTTCCCTTAGCCCTGGGCTGTCATGCTCACAATGTCAACTGCCTGCAAGGTTTTCCCTTAGAGTTACACCTTCTGTTCTTTTAGATCTCAGATGAATTGTCTTCACGTTAGAGAGGTAGCCCTTGGCTTCTCTAAACAATCCCCTTCCTCATTAATCTCACAAAGCTGGTTGTATTTCCACAGCATTTACTGCTATCTAAAATTATTTATTTATTGTTAGTTTCTTTCAATAGAGTATATGAAGTCCATGGAACTGTCAGCCTCCTCTGGCTTCTTCACATGGCAGTTAGCAACTATACTATAAATGTTGGCTGCGTTTAAGCCAGATGCTAACACATTATCTGAATAGTTCCTTCTTAGGAAATTTACGAGGTGAAAATATGCAAGTGATACTGTAATTAATATGAAAAATAATTCATCTAAAAATACGTGAATTTAAGTGTGGTATCTCTCCTGAGCTCCTTAAAGCCCTGCATATCAGAAGCCTTTAAAATAGGAGACCCATCCACACTGTCCCATCATGCTGATGATTTCTGACCAGAGAGGGTTTTCTAATCCCTGACTTATTCCTCTCCAGACAAAAGTTTTTCTGCTTCTGGCACCCAGATCACTGTGTACTTATCAGTCCGCACAGCATGGCTATAAAGAGTCAACTAAACATAACAGATATCATTCTGTTCCAGCCAGTTGCAGAAGTCGTGATGGACTGCTTCATTCCCTCCTCTACAATGTAGTACTCTGTGATAGTGATGGTAGGGCTACACCCTGAAGCATCTGATAAAGGAAACACCAATAGATTCCTCCAAAGACTTCACAAGTATCACTCTCCTCCCTCAAGCATTAGAAACACATTGAATTAAAATTCTTTCCAGTGATACAATGCTATTTTTCTTTCCTAAGAGCTCACCATTAAGAATTAACTGAAATATACATTTCTAAAGGATGCCAGTTTGAATTTTGAGGCAGGTAAGCATATTCCACCCCTAGGCTAAAGAGTCAACTGAGAGAAAAATACTGCAGGATTTCCTTTATGCCTAGAATGAATTTTAGCTTTGTTTCCTTGCTCTTGCTGCATATTCCTTCCTTGACCTGTGTAAGAGACATATCTGAGTTTCTTTTATTTTAGGAATACTTTATTCCCAACCTTTTGGTCTAAATGATTTTGCTGTGATAAAATGCATCATGAGTATAATAAGGAAAATAAAGTAAACTGTGTCTGCCCAAGATTTTTCATCCTGAGTGGAGGAAAAAGAAGATTAACACTGGTGGTGTTGTGAGAAGGAGTCCAGAAGAAATTTTACATTGCTTTTGTTTCCTGATGCTTTCAGGAACTATGGTGGTTTGAATATGCTTGGCCCAGAGAGTAGCACTATCTTATTGGGAGTAGGTATGCCCTTATTAGAGGAAGTATGTTACTGTGGGATGGGCTTTGAGGTCCTCCTCCTAGCCATATGGGAGACAGTCTGCTCCTGCCTTCCTTTTGATGAAAATGTAGAACTATTTGCTTCTACAGCACCGTGCCTGCCTGCATGTCTACCATGCTTCCTGTTACAATGATAATGAACTGAACCTCTGAAAGTGTAAACCAGCTCCAATTAAAGTTGTTGTTTATAAGAGTTTACTTGGTAATGGTGTCTCTTCACAACAATGGAAAACCTAACTAATACAGGAACTAATCTGTAAATTGTTTTCATTGTTTAAACTGTTATATACTATTAAAATGGTGGTCATTGATTAAGACATATCAATGATTCCAGTCTAGAATTTAGAGTTGATTTTAACAAACTCATAGCTTTCAAGATTATAAATTAAGACATAGCACATATTGGAGGGTGACCTTTCCTCTCCTATGACTTTACTTTCCACTTATTCCCTCCCAAAGGATAAAGTTGGGTAGATAGTTTGAAGTTTCATGTGTTCTCCATTGGACTTTCCAATTTTTAATGTGGAGTGGCCAGTGATACTCTCAGAGAGAGTGAGAGAGAGAAAGAGAGAGAGAGAGAGAGGAGGAGGAGGAGGAGGATATCTCTGGTTCCAACATATGGTTCCTTTCCTAAGGCTTCTCAAAGGAAGACATGAAGATGTTGGCTAGATAGCACAGTCCTGCATTTGCTGCATGTGTAAGAAGGTCTTTGCAGAAATAAAGGAGACACATGGAGGAGAGAAGCATCTAGGTCTTTTAAAGAGCCATATGTAATTCAATATGGTGGTACTTAAGCATAAGAGGCTAGGCTAGTGGACATAGAGAGCTAGGCAAGGGCCCAGCTGGCTGTACAGTCAGACGACATTCTTGTTTTCTGTACTGTCTGATGCAGATATTGAGTGTGCTGCTGTGTATGGTTTTACTGCCAGGGCTCTTTTTGACAGCCTGTAAAGCAATGATGGATGCCAAAAATAATACTTCTCAGCTTTCATCACCTTGCTATATATTTCCCACATGTGCTTAAGGGAAAAGGAGAATCACCAGAGTCATTAATAAGGCTATAATGTAAGAACACTTGAGCACTTCTGAGAAGGGCCGGTCATCCTCCTCCCTCTGTCTCAGACAGATTTTGCAGAGAAATGTTTTAATGTTTGCATGACCTTTAATCAAATAGACTGCACATTTTTAGGTTCCAGTAAATTACCGCCTTTCCATAAGTACCCATGGGTAGAGAAAGGGTATTGGCAGTCATAATGATATCATTAAGAAACACATAAATATTATCTCTTCATTTTTTTTCTCTGTGCAACTTTTATCCCTGCAAGGAAACATGTGCTTTTCCCTTCCTTTTAACTGAACTTATGGGAACTCAGCAGGATTTTATCAGCCATAAACTTTTCCAAGTTATCTTGCTTCTAGGTCCAATGCATTTCCTTGAGCATGTCTCAGACTTCAAAATCATTTGGTTCTTTAAACTCTCTAGTCCTTAATAATTACTAACTCGTTAACTTCACTTCTCACAACTCCTCTTTTCTTTTTCTCTCCATGTTTCACAACCTTTTGTAAAACTCAGGATGTAGTTTTGCAGACAGTTCAAGTAAAGAAACTAGTCATCTCTTACTAGATTAGATGGCCATGACATCCAGCTTTCAAACATGTGAATTACATTCCTACAATAGCCAGGACTTCCCATCTTAAGTAAAAGAAATCAAGACAATGTAGCTGGTATGGGAAAAACAAACAGACACACACACAAACACACACACACACACACACACACACACACACACACACACACACACGCATACACACACCAAGGAAACATGATTCAGAAGAAGATTAAATAATGTAAAGAAAGCACAGAGCTTTGAATCCTGTGGTGAGAACCCACGGTGCTCTGGATCCTGAAGCTCATGCTGAGTATCAGAACCCCTCTTCCTACTACTGGGGTTTGCTTGCTTCTAGTCATTGAGGTTTTGCAGGATTTTAAATGTATGTGCTTTTCTTTGTTTGAGGCAATGCTGCACCTTCCCATTCACAGGGTATGAGGGAGTGCATCTGAGTCCATCCACTTCTAAGACACCATACACAGAACTGGGCTGTGCTGTTCTTATAGATAGCCCAGGCTTTGTAGTCAGAGTAAAGAACAACAGAAAGTTAAAATTTCCTGTGGAAATAATTTGTTATTATTTTGAGATGATTCTGTCTTGATATCACTGTATAGCTCAAACTGGCTTGGGACTCAAGGGAAATCTCCTGCCTTAACTTCAAGAATGCTGGCTTAGAAGTGTGTCCCACCACATCTAACCTCATACACTTATTGTTTTAAAAGTAGTTTGGGAAGTCATGATAACAGAAAATTACCATTTCATTTCACAAACATAGTAAAGTTTTATCATTAGACTACTATTTTTAAGAAAATGGTTTTTTTTGAGGTCTCAGAAGTACTGTGATGCACAAAACATGGAAATTTATGTGTAGAACTCTACAGTTTTTATATGTAGGTGATTTCTATGAAGAGTGAGCTCATGATTATCCTGTTCTCCTTGGCCATATTAGTAACATGTTTTGTAAGAATGATACAGTTCTGATTTGGGTCTGGCAAGAGCCTGATAAAACTCAAATGGTTAGTCCCAAACCCATTTTTTCTCAGAGAATTTCCTGTGACTAAGAGGAATCCATTATCATTTGCTTGGTTAATGTGTCTACATGTACCATGGGCCATTTTAAGACAGGCACATCTGAAACTCTGCAGGATATCCATCAAGATCTGGGCTCTGCCTGCAGCAGGATGCATCTCTGATCATTTCAGCTCTCCTGGAGCAACAGTACCATTTGTTGTGCCACAGTTAATTGAAAGACTGAGCATTTCAGGTGAAATGTTGATGTTTCTGCAGATTAAGCAGTGTGAAGGGAAAACTTGCTTCTTTTCATTAAAAACCTCACACTCTCATTATGGCCTTATACTTGATGGTTGTCTTACCTGTGTCTTATAAAGGATGCTTTGCCATCTTCACATTAAAGGAAGAAAATACTGTTGTCCTTTAGTTCCCTATATTCAGGGTGATTTCAAGTCATCAAGCTGGCCCATTTTCTGTATTAATATTCTCACAGTGGCTGCTTCTCTGCATCAACATCACAGATGTTCTTATAGTTCATCCTTAACAAACTTTCCTTTGAAGAGGTATTTCAAGTTTCCTTACTAGATACCTTTGGATATATTCTTTCTCAGAAAAGGGCTAATTACTATGCCTTTTCTTCATGATCCTGAGTCTTCACTTTGGAAATGGAGAATATTCTAAATTATTATTATTATTATTGCTACCAAAGTAATGGAAAAATCTCTCTCTCTCTCTCTCTCTCTCTCTCTCTCTCTCTCTCTCTCTCT
>JADRCD010192992.1:0-10128 GCA_019843815.1 Montemys delectorum | reverse complement strand
TCTCTCTCTCTCTCTCTCTCTCTCTCTCTCTCTCTCTCTCTCTCTCTAATTTTCAAATATCTGTCATCTGGAAGTGTTGAGATGCAGTGAGAGTGACATGATACTGATTGGTCAACATGATTAGCCACTAGCTCTGGTAATCACATCAACAACAGCACTTACGCAGATGAAATTGCCTGCAGCAAGTACAGAGCATGGTGATAGTGAGGGTTTGCCCGCTCTGCCATGAACACTCTTCAGCACACAACACCCCAAGCAAATGGTGAGCAGACTCACAGATATTCACAGAAGAGGTGAGTCAGCTTCCCTCCATTGCTTTACACTTTGCTTCTTACTGTGGCCAAGCCAGTATCATCCTGGAGAGTTGAAAGTACAAGGACAGCTCCTGTCAGTTATTAGATTCAAGGGGCTATTCAGTGCATTTTTCAATAATTTGCCTCTAAAATCTCATGGAAACAGTATCCTTATGACTCTTCAGTTTTATCCAGAGTCTGTGGGGTGCTGCGTGCCTGTTGAAGACTAAACATTAGTGGGTGGTAATTTGAGACTTTGAATCTGAGTCCCTTTAAGAACTATTAACCCTTTTAGATGCTCCTAGCAGGTGGAACCATGAGAACAGAGAAGAAGTCTAGGCACCATAGGTTTATATTCCTCTTACTATCAGCAATGCTAGCTTTGGGCTAAGGGTTACATCAGTTAAAAAAGAATAATGACTATTATAAATAAGGCTGCTATGAACATGGTGGAGCATGTGTCCTTATTACATGTTGGAGCATCTTCTGGGTATATGCCCACAATTTTCTAAGGAACAGCTAAACTGATTTCCAGAATGGTTGTACCAGCTTGCAGTCTCACCAGTAATGAAGGAATGTTCCTCTTTCTCCACAACCTCTCCAGCATCTGCTGTCACCTGAGTTTTTTTATCCTAGTCATTCTGACTGGTCTGAGGTGGAATCTCAGAGCTGTTTTGATTTGCATTTCCCTGATGCTGAACATTTCTTTAGGTGCTTCTCAGCCATTGGGTATTTGTCAGTTCTTTGTTTAGCTCTGTACTCCATTTTTTAATAGGGTTATTTGTTTCTCTGGAGTCTAACTTCTTGAGTTCTTTGTATATATTGGATAGGTATCCAATCCAATATATACAAAGGATTGGTAATGATCTTTTCCCAATTTGTTGGTTGCCTTTTTGCCAGAAACTGGAAACAACCCAGATGTCCCTCAACAGAGGAATGGATACAGAAAATGTGGTACATCTACACAATGGAGTTCTACTCAGCTTTTAAAAACAATGACTTCATGAAATTCTTGGGGAAATGGATGAACCTGGAGAATATTATCTTGAGTGAGGTAACCCAACCACAAAAGAACACACATGGCATGCATTCTCTGATAAGTGGATATTAGCCTAGAAGATCGGAATACACAAAGTACAAACCACAAACCATAAGAAACTCAAGAAGAAGGAAGACCAAAGTGTGGATACTTGGTTCCTTCTTAAAAGGGGGAACAAAATACCCATGGAAGGAGTTGTAGAGACTAACTATGGAGCAGAGACTAAAGGAAGGACAATTTAGAGACTGTTCTACCTGGGAATCCTTCCCATATTCAATCATCAAATTTAGACACTATTGTGGATGCCAGCAAGTGCTGGCTGACAGGAGCCTGATATAGCTGTCTCCTGAGAGGCTCTGACAGTACCTGAGTAATACAGAAGTAGAGGCTGACAGCCGTCCATTGGATTGAGTACAGGGTCCCCAATGAAGGAGCTAGAGAAAGGACTCAAGGAGCTGAAGGGTTTGCAGCCCCTTAGGACAAACAACAATGTGAACTAACTAATACCCTCAGAGTTCCAAGGGACTAAAACTCCAACCAAAAAGTACAAATGGGGGGACTCATGGGCTCCAGCAGCATCGTATAGCAGAGGATGGCCAAATCGGTCATCAATGGGAGGAGAGGGCCTTGGCCCTGTGAAGGTTCTATGCCCCAGTGTAGGGGAATGCCAGGGTCAGTAAGCAGGAGAGGGGAGGTGAGCAGGAGGAGGTGGGAGGGAACAGAGGATTGTTTTAGTTTTTGGTTTTTTTTTTTTTTCATTTTTTTCTTTTCTTTTCTTTTATTGTTTTGGAGGGGAACCTGGAAAAGGAGATGTTGTAAATTAAGAAAACATCTAATACAAAAATAAATAAAAATTTAAAAAAAGAATTTATACAAACTACAAAAAAAAAAAAAAAAAAAAAGAACTAAATCTCTAGGATTGTATGAGTTTCCAAAGAGCACTGAATTTTTGCCTGTGAAGGTAGAGGGGAAGGCAGGGGATGCTGTCAGGTCTGTGCACCAAGAACCATGAAAGGTCATAGTTGCAATGAAAAAGGCAGAAACTAGTACCCATCCTGTCACAGAGACAGTGGTCCATTCCTGAGAGCAGTTTGAGATGATGACCCAACTGGCCCTCTGAAGGACCATGTGTTCTCTGCCTCATCCTCATGCCCTTTGTCAAGACAAGAGCCAAGGGAGGCATCAAGTTCTCTTACTTCCGGGGCAGTTCTCTCTGTCTTCATGCTAGGAAAAAAAAAAAAAAAAAACCTCATCATAGCCAACAAATGAATAAATACCACCGTTTCATATAAAAACAACAGAAAAGAAAATGATGTTTAGCTAACATTGCAGGGCAAAGCCGCATATTTTCTACTTAGAATACAATTGAACATAATTTCTCTTTTGAAATGTGAGAGGCAGCGCACTGTTCTGACTTTACAAGGAGAAAAAGAAAGAAAGAAAGTAGAAGAAGAAGAAAAAAATTGACCCTTCAGTCCTCAGCCGCCCACCGCTCTTCTCAGAGAACCCTAAGAAACCTCTTCCCTCTCCCTGCTTCTCATTTCTCAGGCAGGTGCCATTAATTGCAGTGGATGACCTCATCTCCACTGCATCCGGCTGCTCTCCTGCTGTGCTTCTCTGGCCAGCTCCCTGCTCACCTGTCTCTGAGCAGATGCAGCTTTTATGTTTCTCTTGCCCCTGGCCTCCTTTGAATTACCACAGCTTGGTAACAATGCGGGCCTATCACCTGCAGGTGTGACGAAGAATACTGTACAACTTCCAGCCATGGTAACTTTAAATGGAATTTAGACTCCTCTCCTCCCTAGTTTTATATTTTACTTTAATTTTAGCGTACTACAGTTGCAGGCATCCTGTTCACAGCAACCATCTCTCTGTCAGTGTGTTCAACTGCAGTTCCTCTTCCCTAAGTAGACTTCTCCCTTCCCTGCTCTCTCCCTCCTCCATCTCTTCTCTTCTCTGCATTTCTCTCCTGATTTCTCTTCTGCCACATTGCCATATGGAAGTGCACACTGTGTGTGTGTGTATGTGTGTGTGTGTGTGTCTGTCTGTCTGTCTGTCTGTCTGTCTGTCAGTCTATCTGTCTGTCTCTGTGTGGTGTTTTAATCTAATTTACACTCAAGCAATAAGGAACAGGAAAGGCACTTAACAGACGGATGAAATGTGTTATAGTGGTATAGGAGCCTTTGACTCCTGAATTCTATTTTGAAAGCAATATGTATCTTCAGAAGAAATCCCCAGGAGTCCAGACGGATGGATGGATTGTAAATCTCACAATATCTTGGAAAATGTTAGGAGGCAATGAACGTGAGTGTGATATTTTAGAGGAATATCACAAGAGCAGCTAATAAACCACCAATACAATCAGCTCACTACTCCTTTGAAAGCCAAATGCCACAGTTCACCAACATGATATGCTTAACCCAGTATGAACCTGTTAGAATGTCTTTATGTGGTGGATTATTCTCTTGATTCACTGAAGGTACAAAATGACATTCAGATGACTCTAATTCCTTTTTTTTTTTTTTTTTTTTTAATGGCTTTTCTAGACAGAGCTTCTCTGTGTAGCCCTGGCTGTCCTGGTACTCACTCTGTAGACCAGGCTGGCCTTGAACTCAGAAATCCATCTGCCTCTGCCTCCCAAGTGCTGGGATTAAAGGCATGTGCCACCACTGCCCGGCTAGATGGCTCTAATTCTTGTGGAGCTCAAAGACAGGATGTTTGATAGTACCTGTGACTTGGATAAATTCTTCCAAAGGCCCATGTGTTGAAAGCTTAGCTCCCTGGTCACACAAAGTAATCAAATCTTTGATAGAGCCTGTGGGAAGTCTTTTTGTCTCTAGATGATCTTGAAGGGCCTATTGCGAGTCCAGCCTCTTCTTGGTCCCTTTTGTTTTGTTTTTTGTTTGTTTGTTTGTTTTTGTTTGTTTGTTTTTGTTTGTTTGTTTTTGTTTTTTGTTTTTGTTTCTTTGAGACAGGGTTTCTCTATGTAGTCCTGGCTGTCCTAGAACTCACTCTGTAGGCCAGGCTGGCCTCGAACTCAGAAATCTGCCTGCCTCTGCCTCCCAAGTGCTGGGATTAAAGGCGTGTGCCACCACCGCCCGACAGTCCCTTTCTATTCCACCACTGTTAGATGAATAGTTTCCTCAATCCTATTCCCCCTTGCATTTATGATAACTCACTACAAACTCACAACATCAGAGCCAGCTAACCCCTAGCTGAAACCTAGAATATTGTGTTCAGAACAGACCTTTTCACTGTGTGAGTTGATCTATCTCAGGTGCTTAGAGCAATGATGGGCAGATGACTGACACAGAAACTCTGTAGGCCTTTCCATTTGCTTCTTAAGTACCAGGTATATCCTACCCTTTCCCCTTTGGCCTTTTCCCATAAAAGCTTAGCCCTTCAGTTTCCAAGACCATTGATCTTTTACCTTCTCATTCATAGTTGAGTGGACCAGTAGCAAGCAATGACAGGATCCTCAAGCATAAGATGTGAGCGAATGCAATGTTTACTACACATTCACAGCTCAACCACTCTTTCATGTCTCCAATTCCTCTAAAGATCACACAATTTGATTTACAGGGCACCTTCCAGCTTAACTGTACTGATTTTTACTGGGGCCGTTCCTTAAATCTGAGCCTACTTTAAATCTATTTACCTTAGCCCCAACTATACATACATGAATAATCATCTATAAGATTATTTGAATTCCTTTGTATTTGATTTGAAATGATCACATCTGAAGCAAATTTTCTGGCCAGATAACTAATTTTCTTGATAAATGTAATTCTATCTCAATGTGGTTTTGTTGTTGTTGTTTTGTTTTGTTTTTTCGAGACAGGGTTTCTCTGTGTAGCCTTTGCTGTCCTGGAACTCACTCTGTAGACCAGAGTGTCAATGTGTTTTCTTAAAAAAATTCTTTACATTTATTATTTTTTTGCTCATGTTATATGTGCACATATGGGAAGAAGGGAGGTCCATGTGAAATGGGATCTATGTGGCAGTTGCAAGACAACTTTTGGGAGTTAGTTGCTTCCTTTCACAACGTGGGTCCCAGGGATGGAAGGAACACAGGTTGTCTGCCTTCCCAGTAGGTATCTTCATCAAATGAGCCATTATGATGTGGCTTCTTAGTAAGCTACAAAATGTTACTCATGATGTCCTCTGTATGTTTTGAGCAAGTGAAAGTGAAAGGAATTCATATGGTGGGGATATACTGAATAGTCTGAGAGGATTTCCATTTTCAGCCTCTTTTCAGCCTGACTTCTTTTATTTTTATCTTTTTAAGTTTTATTGTATTATGATGAGAAAAGTTACAGGATTTCAATTTATCTGAATTTGTTAACATTTAAAAACATATTTTAAGTAAATAGAATTAAATCACATTTTTGTTTTCCTTCAATACCTACAATATCCTTTATTTGTCATATACTTTAAAATTTACCAGAACACAATACTCCCACCATAACAAGTCCTGGACACACTACCACACTGGAAAAGAAAGATTCAGATATAAAATCACTTCTCATGGTGATGATTCAGGACTTTAAGGAAGACATAAATAGCACCCTCAAAGAAATAAAGAAGAACACAGGTAAACAGCTAGAAGCCCTACAAGAGGAAGCACAATAATCCCATAAAGAACTACAGGAAAACACAATCAAACAGATGAAGGAAATAAGAAAAACCATCCAGAATCTAAAAATGGAAATAGAAACAATAAAGAAATCATAAAGAGAGACAACCCTGGAGATAGAAAACCTAGGAAACAAATCAGGAGTCATAGATGCAAACATCACCAACAGAATACAAGAGATAGATTAGAGAATCTCAGGGGCAGAAGACACCATAGAAAACATTGACACAACATTCAAAGAAAATGCAAAAAGCAAAAAGCTCCTAACTCAAAACATCCAGGAAATCCAGGATGTAATGAGAAGACCAAAACCTAAGGATAATAGGTATAGAAGAGAGTGAAGATTCCCAAGGTAATAGACTAGTAAATATCTTCAACAAAATTATACAAGAAAACTTTCCTAACCTAAAGAAAGAAATGCCCATGAACATACATGAAGCCTACAGAACTCCAAATAGATTGGACCAGAAAAGGAATTCCTCCCATCACATAATAATAAAAACACCAAATGCACTATACAAAGAAAGAATTTTAAAAGCAGTAAGGGAAAAAGGTCAAGTAACATATAAAGACAGACC
The DNA here is from genome assembly GCA_019843815.1 of Montemys delectorum. Taxonomy (NCBI): domain Eukaryota; kingdom Metazoa; phylum Chordata; class Mammalia; order Rodentia; family Muridae; genus Montemys; species Montemys delectorum. Next base: position 3,582 of record JADRCD010192992.1, on the reverse strand, counting down.
TATCAGAATTACACCAGACTTCTCACCAGAGACTATGAAAGCTAGATGATCTTGGGCAGATGTCATACAAACCCTATAAGAACACCAATGCCAGCCCAGACTAGTATACCCAGCAAAACTCTCATTTACCATAGATGAAGAAATCAAGATATTCCATGACAAAACAAAATTTACATAATATCTTTCCACAAATCCAGCCCTACAAAGGATAATAGATGGAAAACATCAACATAAGGAGCAAAACTACACCCTAGAAGAAGCAAGAAAGCAATCTTTCAACAAATCCATACAAACCTAATTCCATCTCTTACAACAAAAACAACAGGAAATAAGAATTACTTTTTCTTAATATCTTAATTTGAAAATTAATATTACCAACATATCCTAATCAATTGAAATCCAAAAATATGAGGAATTAGAAACTTGTTGACTCTTCCAATGGTCTGTCTAATTTGGTAATTGGAGAAATAGGTCCAACATTGTACAATCCATATACACTTTCATCTTGTTTATTCGTGACACTGTCTTGCTGTGTACAACATAGTGGTCTTGAGATCTTGCTTCTCCGATCTCAGCCTCTCTATTAGCAGTATTGTTTATTTCATGTCTTTACACTATCCTATGGTTTTCAGAACAGCTTATATATTTCAAAAGTATTTATATACACAGCCTGGCTTCTTAAGATAGTGTTTACATCCTGGTACATTGCCTCGATAGCCTAAAGAGTTTCCTGAAAGGGAGTAGGTGTTACACTCTGGTAAGATCAGAGGATAGCCTTAAGTGTTGTTCATTAGAAGCCATCCACTTTTTTTTTTTGTTTTTTGCCTTTGAGGCACCATCTCTTATTGGCTGGGACTAACTGGTTTTGTAAGGTTGACTGGCCATTAGCCCCTGGAGCTTCCTGTCTCTGCTTTCTCAGGGTTGAGATTATAATCCTTTCGTACCATCCCTTGCTTTCTTTTGTGGTTCTAAGATCAAGTTCAGGTCATTATGTTGTACAACAAACACTTTATCAAGTGAGCTATCTTCCTAGATTTGTAAAGAATCACTATAAATGCTAGCATCCATAAGATTTTATGCAAGGGTTTTATATTTGTTTTTCAAGCCATGACTGAAGAATAATTCTGGGATCATCAGTGAATTCTCAGCCCAGTAACAATACTAATGATCCAATATGAATGATGTTCAGAATGCTGAAACATTTCTATGTGGTAGCAAATATACCTATAAGCTTTTATGTATATTTTGTTTCACCCTTTCACAGAGCTGCATTAATTACTCCAACAGTCAGATGGTTGGCAAGGATAGTTAGGTAGAATCTAAATCTAGTTTTTCTTTGTCTTCAGCCCTACTGGCTAATAGCTGTTCTTCTGGACTTTACCACTGAAGCCTCATCATAACTTGATATTTTGCAACTTGCCTTGTGCTGCAGGATAATCTGCTTTATCCTAAATAAAAGACCATTTGTTTTCAGAGAGGATTGCTGGGGTAGTTCTAGGACACCAATCTGTCAAGAAAAGAAAAGTTTCAGAGGCTTCTTATGCTACCAAGATTGGAGGATTTGAGGAAATGAAGAGATTGATAGATTGATGGAATTAAATAGGGAAGGGAAAGAAGAAGTTTCCAAATTTGATTCATAAGCTATAAGTGAGATAGTCGAGAGCCTGTCAGTGGTTATTTAGAAGTTTTAAAAATAACCAGGGTGACTAGATTTTAGGCTAAAAATGGACATTTTTAATGAGTATATATTTTCAATATACTCTCCCATTAAGGTTTCTCAAACAAATCATTCAGTCAAGCCAGAGCATGTCATAGGCAGTGGTTTAAAGAGCCTTAAGACATAGCCTTAATTCTGAACAGTTTAATTGTCAGCCCATGTAGCTATATTGTGAATATAATTTGAAGGTCCTTTACACTTCTACAAGTTCAGAATTTGTGATCACAACTATGTCCATGAACAACACTGGGGACTCAAATACCAGGGCTATTTATTGTATCCTGTGAATATGGTTTGAATGGCTCAGTCTTTGAGCCAAAAGCAGCAGATGAATGGTCTCATGGGTTAACAAAGGTGGCTTCTCTAGCATTTATGTCTTAGCCTGGTTCATATGTTTATGACCCACATCATGATAAAATTACATCTCAACAGAGATCCAACTTGTAGTGCACATAATGACACACTAACTCTTTAAAAGACACAAGAAATTTGGGTAATTCAGAAGGTTGTATGCCACATTCTTTTTGAGCTTACATATGACAGGAATATGTACTTTTAAATAGATGGCTTTCAACTATTTTTATTCATGACACATGTAAGAAATTGCTCTGCTTCACAATCCAATAAATGTTCAAATGTCAAAACCACAATGCTATCTGTCTATACTTGAACATTTTCTTTATTATGTTTTGTTTTCCATTACTTTCCTAAAATTCTGATGGGTGTTATCAAAATAAGTTTATGACTAACATGTTTTTGACTCTAGATTCAAACTACTACTTTATATCAATAACAGTAACAAGTAAGCACGTCATTGAGTCGGTTGATGCTGCTGCTTTGGCAGTGGTCCAGCAGAATGTATTTTAATGGTATTATAAACTATTTTTATTTTGTAGTTACAGAATCGTCCAGGGTCTTATCTGATCACTGAAGTTTTCTTTATTTTTTCTCTATTGTACTTTTTCGGAGGAATTTTATGATATATTAATTTGTGAAAATAGAAAGGTCTGAAAAGCTCTCAGGAGAAATGTAGAAAAACCCTGACAATAAAATGATAGAGGATCAAAGGAATTTTGTCTGTGTAGGACTTGTTGGAGAGTAGCATCTGGTATAGAGGGCCAGTAACATTTTTTGACAGTGAGGTAGGACAAAGACTATTTCCCAGTGAAAACAGTCTGTTTGAAAGACCAGTGAAAATGGGATTACTTAATAGGGAGATAAAAAGATGCAGTGGGACTAGTCAAATGAGAGGTTAACCATAACTGTACATTGCCTTTCATTAAGTAAACGAACATTTTTCACTACTATTATTTACAGAAAAAGATCTCAGAAGTTCTTTGTGGCTTTCAATGAAAACCAGGGAAAGCTATGATTGAATAAACTCGAGGGCATTTCTTTTCTGGGTGCAAAGCCTCTAAAAGAAGAGACTCTGAACTTGTTAATTTTCACTTTCTAGCACCTAGAACAAGGCCTGGTACAGAGTAAAATATAGGAAATACATTCTAAGTCAATGACTCAATTAGCTAAAGGAGAGTGCAGACCATCTTGGCAATGGTCTCCATAGAACTCTTCTCGCTCAACATTCCTTCTTCAGTAATGTAGAGTTTGTGTTGGTTCCATTTCTAGGAAACTTCAAATCTAGTACTCTCTTGCAGTCACCTTCCTACACAATCTTTCCTCAGTTTCACTTTATAATGTTCTATCTTGGCTGCTGTTGTTCTCTTATACTGTAGCTTTTGTTCACTCTGCCTTTGTGCTGTGCTTCGTAGTCAACATTCTCGGTTTTCAAAATGAAGGTGACTTTTCTATGAAACCTTAGGCAGGGGTACGGTGGTTTCAATAGTGATTGTCTTTTTTTTTTTTTT
>JADRCD010192991.1:1324-12970 GCA_019843815.1 Montemys delectorum | reverse complement strand
AGCACTTGGGAGGCAGAGGCAGGTGGATTTCTGAGTTCGAGGCCAGCCTGGTCTACAGAGTGAGTTCCAGGACAGCCAGGGATACACAGAAAGTAAAGAAAGTAAAAAGACTGACTTAAAGCAATGAGTGATACATATTTTCATAAAACAAGAAGTATGATCAAATTTAAATTGAAGATAAATATTGCTTAGAGTACTAATGTTTGGCTTCACAAATAAGTAAAATACATTTGTGAAGTTGGTAAATAAAGTACATAAGGTTATATTTAAAAACTCATTTAAAAAAGTTGATTTATTTTGGAGATTAGGTAAGAAAGTTTAGGGTAATTCTTGAACAGTACCTCAATAAATGCTTATGGAGTTAGTTACTAAGTATATTTAATTATTCACATTAAGATTACGTTAGTGATAACAAGCAGTAAATGCCAATCAAGAACATAAGGGATTAGAATGCTGAGGGAGAGTCTTAAAATATTTTTCTAAAAAAAAAAAAAAGCAAGCAAACAAGCCAGCAAGCAAGCCAGGCAGTGGTTGCTCACTGAGCAGTTGCTGGGCAGAGGTAGGCTTAACTCTGAGTTTGAAGCAAGCCTGGGGTTGTGGGGGTGGGGAGAAACGGGGGAAGTTGGGAGGGAGATATCAAGATCGTTCCAGGACAGGGAGGGCTACCTACACATAGAAACCATGTCTTGAAAAACCCTGGAATCTTTTTTTTCTTTTTAAAAATAAAAGTAAAAGCTATATAGCTGTCTCTGAAGAGGCTCTGCCAGAGCATGACAAATACAGATGCAGATGCTGGTAGCCAACCATTAGACTGAGCATGGGGTGGGTCCCCAATGGAGGAGTTAGAGAAAGGACTGAAGGAGCTGAAGGGGTTTGTAACCCCACAGGATGAAAAACAATATTAACCAACCAGAGCTCCCAGGGACTAAACCAAACAAAGAGTATACATGGAAGGACCTATGGTTCAAGCCAAATATGTAGCAGAGAATGGCCTTATTGGGCATCAATGGGAGAAGAGGGCCTTGGTCCCATGAAGGCTCAATGCCCCAGTGTAGGGGAATGTGAGGGTGGGGAGGCAGGAGTAGGTGGATGGGTGGGTAAACACTCTCATAGAAGAAAGGGGAAGGGGTATGGGGAGGGGGCTTGCAGAGGAGAAACTGGGAGAGAGGATAACATTTGAAATGTAAATAAATAAAATATCCAATAAAAAAAAGTAAAAGCTACCTTAGGTGAGTATATTATTTAAAGAATTATGCAAAAACTCTTTCCTGGGATTAATACAAGAGAAAACTTCATGCTTTTGTTATTAAGTTACAATAATATTACCTAAGAAACACTATTTAGTTAGGGATAGGTAAATGGAAAAAGGCCAAAATTTAAACATAAAATAAAGAGTAGTTAAGGAAAATACTGCTTGTTAGGAAACAGATTGAGTTTGGCATTATTTAGTTTTCCTCTGTTGCTTCCATCCTGGCTCCATATTAGATATTCTGTTGTCTCTCATCTGATCTGCTCCACAAAGATTTTCTTCTATTAATTTATTTACAAATGTGTTAAAATCATTTATAGAGACAGCCACTTTACTACCATACTGTAACTCACTAAAGCAGGAAAAGTAGAGGACACCACAGAAAAACACAGAAGGAGCACATGCTTATGTGTAAGAGGTGAAAGAACGTCTTCTAGAAGAGATGTAGGATATGTGGGAGTTATCCAAGTTTCAGAAGATATGGGAGATTAACAATTTAGCAAAGAGGGAAACACCTGGAAAAATCAAAAGTTTTGTATGTCTGGTGACCAAATCAAGATGGAGTGCTAGAGGTAAGTTTGAGGTAACTAGAAGCTTATTTAAGAGGAATTTCAAGTTTAGCCTTAACTGCAAAACAGTAAAGTCACTAAAGGACTACAGCAGGTATCTGTACTATAAACAGATAAAATGGTGTCTGTGTGAGGAAAGAGTTTTGGTTTGGACAACTAGGGGGATAAATATAATAGGGGCTTGCTTAGGCCTAGCCTAGAACTTGTTATGTACCACAGGATAGCCTTGAATTCACAAGCTTCCTTCCTTAACTATCTCAAGTGCTGAAATTACAAGTGTCCACCACTATGACCAGCCTTGGAAATTCTTGCCATATTCTCTAAGCAATATAGTATTGCATCTATTTACATAGACTTTGTATAGTATTATGAATAAGGAATCTAGAAATGATTAAGTATGTATAAGGATATGTGAAATTTACATACAAATACTATTTTATATATGTTACTTGAGCACCCACAAATTTAGTATTTGTAGAGTTCTTAAACTAATTCCTTGTGTATGTGAGGGGATGACTACTATAAAAGAATGGTTCTCAGCCTGTGGGTCATGATCCCTTGGAGGATTGAATGACCCTTTTGTAGGGGTTGCATACCAGAGACCTGGCAAATCAGATATTTATATGATGATACACAACAGGAGCAAAATTATAGTTATAAGGAGCAATGAAAATCATTTTATGGTTGGGGGGGGGTCACCACAAACTGAAGAGATGGATTAAAAGGTCACAGCATTAGGAAGATTGAGAATCACTGCCCTAAACTATTCTTTTAATAGTTCTAGGAAAACTTTTACTTTTTAAAAATTATATTTAATGTGTGTAAGTTCTTTGCCTCCATATAAGTTTATTTACCATGTGCTTGCCTAGTGCCTGCAGAGGTCAGAACAAAGAGTCTGATCCCTTGGGACTAGAGTTACAGAAAACTCTTAGTCACAATATGGATGCTGAAATTTAAAGCAGATTCTCTGCAAGAACACAAACCCTCTGAACTAACTCTCCAGCCCTCTAGTAAAAATTTTTCATGAGTATTTATCTCAACTATATCCCACTGAATTCAGTTTTATTATGTAATGAACATTTCTAATAAAATAGTAATGTCTTTAAGTAAACATTTCCCTAACTTAAAATTATTTAAAAATTAAAAGCACATTATGGATTGGCAGTATAATCCTTGAATCCTAGCCATTATGGGCTGAGGCAGGAGGACTAAGAGGCAAAGGCCAGATTGGGTTACACAGTGAGATCCTTTTTAAAACAATCATATTATAAGGCAGAGACACGTTTTTTCTTGATAGCTGGCAGTGCAATTTGGCAAAACAATAGATCCTTTAAGAGAAAGGCAATGCTGAGTCCTACAGTTCCTTATGCTATTCTAAGCTCTTCCGAGTGAAGCAGTAATCTGAGTTCACTAAAAAGAGAGAGCCAGTTAGGAGTTTACATATCTAAAAACTCAAAGGTTCTACATTTTTTTTTTTTGTTGACACTTTTACATTTGTTTTACTTTACACTTTGGTTTAAGAATTACAAACAGGAATTTCCATCAATTAGTAAAGAACTTTGTATCTACTTAAATGAAGGATGATGCCCTTTCATTGAATTTGGTGGCAGATAAATTACAGTCTAAGGATATTTTTGACTCAGTAATTCATATTGGCATTTCAATAACTTCAATAACAGAAAATTCTTAGGAAGATAAAAGTTGCAAATAATTTTATTATTAATTTCATAAACTTTGTGGAAAAGTCATTAAAGAAAAATGTAATGTCTTCGACTCCCCACAACAAAGCACCCAGATAGTCACTCATGAACATAAACTGCTCTAGGAAGGCCCAATGGCTCATTTAATAACCCATAGTCAAACAGAGGAGCAAGAAGGAAAATCACTATACAGAAAGGATTACTGTGGCATTTTGCATAGCTGAGACATCCTAGATGACTAGGAACAAAGACTAGTGAGAGTTATGGGAATCAGCCACACAGTGGGTGTGATATTTCCCAGTGACCTGCTTTGTAGAAGATTCTGGCAGATTTCATCAACAACCACTGTTACTGTGGTCGACCAGATAAGAGAGCTGCTCCTTCAAGAAGGTGTTTGTTGTGCTGATTCAGGTGTGTAAAATCCCTCCTTTCTAATCCCATGCATACTCTGCTCTGAAGCTTTTCCTTGAGTACCAGTGCCTAGGGTAGTAGATCCACTGCTGCGGCAGAAATACAGATGTACAAGAGCTCTATAGATCTGTGTGTGTCTACAACAAAGTATTCCACAACTCCCAGGTGGCCCCCAAAGCATTGGTACTCCCCACAACATTACCAATATTTCTACTGGATCACGTGTGCACTGTTGCTTGCTCTAGCCTGTACTCAAAAACTGAGGTCTTTCCATATGCTCCAGAGCTGGGCTTTAAAGTTACTTCATGGCCACTGAGGATCAGACATTGTGGCACTACTACTAGGAACATTCTCATGAGCCTGTCGGGCTGTGTCATCCTTTATGGGAGAAAAGAGATCAGGATGATTCAGTAGCCTTTATTATCATCAATCAATTACTCCAACAATTTTCCCCACTGCTGTAGACATCCACAGCTTGGCTGGGAGCACTCATGGAGTCTTTGCTGATGCTGACCTCAGCTGATAATGCAAAAGGCTCTTTTTGGAGCTGAAATTGCCATTCTTCATGTAGTATGCAACCTCATACCTATCACAGATGGGGGTCTTTTCCCTCCAAAACCAGTCAGTAAAGTCTATAAAACATGGCTATTGTTTATGTCCAAGGTAAAAGAAACAAAAATCAAAGAAAAACTACCACTAAATAACACACTAATATTCTAGAAATCAATTTCCAAAACAAGAAACACGTGAGTAACACATAGAGACACTGAAATCAGAAAAACAATAGGTATGCAAAATGAGAAGTGCAATAAAAAAAATGAAAATCACAGAAAAAAAAAAAAAAACTATAAGCATGCCAGGCAGTGGTGGTACACTCCTGTGGTCCCAGCACTTAGAAGGTAGAGGAGGGTGGATCTTTAAGTTTGAGACTAACCTGGTATACAGAGTGAGTGCCACAGAGAAATTTTCACAAAACAAAACAAAAAACCAAAACCACAAACAACAACAAAACAAAATCAAACAAACTAAGCATGCATTCTGAACTGAAAAATATAAATGAGTATAAAATTTAACAGAGCATCAACATGCAGATTGGATTAAACAGAGGAATCTTTGAAATACTGCCTTACACATACTGCCATGCATTTGGTTATCATATTATATCTCAGTGATTTGTGTTGGTGGATGCCATGCAGGAAGAGATGTATAGTAGGCAAACTAAGCTTTCTGGAGATGGCCCACCATCTTGTTTTGATGGCATGAGTCTACTGGAGGGGCACAACCCCAGGGGCTTCATCCCAGGATTGCTTCTTTCTACTGATGTGCCAAATTCTGCATGGCTGTGGAAGAGAGCATGACAAGGTTCCTGCCCCTGGAACAGAGCCAGCAGGGCTCAGGCCTCTACAAGTGTTGACGTTTGCTGTGGGTGTGGGCTTATTTGTATAATAATGTACATAATTTACTTATGTTCCTCTTTTGGGAAATTTCTTCATGCCAAGGTTAATGACTCTATGATAATTAGAAAGCAGTACTGGTCAGGGACTCAAATGTGTGTCTAATATTCCTTAGCAAAATGGTAAATGCTGTGTGACCTTAAGGACAGCCCTTAAGGGTATGGGAAAGAACTCTGAAAACATAAGTTCAAGGATGGGGGCGGGGTTCGGAGGGAAGACTGGGAAGGGAGACAACATTTGAAATGTAAACAAATAATAATAATACAAAGAATGTATAATTTCTCAACTATGCAAAATATAAGTATGCAATATAAATTATATGAGGGGATTCACAGACCTAATACACAAAGGCAGCTGCACTAATGAGCCAGTGTGTCAGAAAGATACAAAGACAAGCAGATTTCTGAGTTCAAGGTCAGCCTGGGATAGTGCCAGTTTATGTGATCTCAAGAGCCAGATCTCAGCCAGCTAAGCTTATTGTCTCTGCTTGCAAAGAGAGGCCAATCTCTGAATTCATTTGCTATGTTAAAAAATGTTCTTGCATCTTTTCTAAGAATCAAGGGGCTAAGGTAATAAAATGCTGATTCCTGGGATAATTAAAAGGGAACTTGGGGTAATGAATGAATTGATATGTAAATAAAAGACTGGGGTTTGAACTTCAAGAGCTGAGCTATCTAGACTTCTGTCTAGAGAGTCATCTTGGGCAGAACGAAAAGCTGTTAGCTTGCACTCTACTGCTGTCTATTTTATTTTATTTCATTTTATTTTATTTCATTTTATGTGTATGAGTACACTGTAGCTGTACAGATGCTGTTGATCTCAGGACCACCTCTTCTGGCCCCGCTCGCTCCCGTCCACTCGCTCTGGCTTAATTCACTGCAGCTGTCTTCAGGAGAGAGCATCAGATCTCACTATGGGTGGTTGTGAGCCACCATGTGATTGCTGGGATCCCAACTCAAGACCTTCCAGAGAGCAGTCAGAGCTCTTACCCGCTCAGTCATCACACCAGCCTCCTACTACTGACTTTGAGTCATTTCTTCTGCTGCTCCCAAACACCCCTTCCTCAGGACCCCCTCTCCAAGCTAAGGTTGTTTCTTGGCACTGATGTGCCATCTCACGTTTGTCATTACCATACTCCTCATTTATCTGGCTTGGTGTGAGTGGACAACGGGAGATCCTCACTGCCTACAGCCTGGTATGATTGGTTCCTGGATGACAGCCCACTTTGTTGGGCAAGTCTCCTGCAGATCATCATGAATATGAACATTCTTGAGATAATGCTGTTTAGATGAATTAATGATTTTAAGTAGTTTTAGTAAGTTAGTTTGATTTAAGTAATTTTGGGAAGTCAAGTTGATAGAAAGTTTAAAGTTAAAATCAAGAATAGAGTGTGTCCTTTCCTCATGGAATAGTAAGAGCTGCAAAAGATAGAGAAAGAAGTACAGAGAAAATTCATGCATTACCTGAACAGAACTGTAGAAAGAAAAATAGGCTTGGGACAAGTTACTGATCAAAGAAAACATTCATTCTACGTTGGGACTGGATTCCTTGATCTTGTGATTTAGGGATATGGTAATGGGTTTTGGTATGCACCATGAAAAGAAAGTTCATGGACAAAGAGTAAATAATTCTATTATGACTATAAAAGCAGAAAATAGATGATTAGCCAGTTTAACAGATCAAGACTAACAACAACAAAAAAGGACATAAAATAGATGATGATCTGTTTCTTGGTAAATAAAGATGTCATTAGCTAAAGATAGGAAAAACTTGCTACTGTAGACTGGTTTGCTTAAACTTTGTTAATCAATTAAAAAAGAATTACTAATTTGCACCTTGAACTTGTGGAAAGATAGATGAGGAATGTTTAGTTAGATATGAGTTGTAGCCTGCTTTGCTTCATCCACTCTGTGTATATGTGTATGTATGAGTTTTCCCTTTTCTTTTCTCTAATCAGTGGTTGCCATAGGCAGCAGCCCCTGTCAGTTGTTATCAGAATTGACCCCCACCAGCCCTACTAGTGCTGATCCCTGTCAGCTGTTATTAGCACAGACCTCAATCACCTACTCCACACTCTGTTTCCTTTACCCTGTGGTGTCAAAGCTGAGTACACTGACATTGCATACTTATTATACACTAAATAAAAACATGTTAATAAAAATAAGATGTAGTTTTTAGTTAATTACTTTTTATGTCTTGGTAGTGGTGCTGGGTTCAAACCAGGACTGAATACTTTGCTACACAGCTACATCTTCAACACTCAAAAAAATAATCTCTGAACTTTAAAGCAGGTCATTAGAAAATATAAAATTTTCTACCTTATCACATTTAAGCTATTATTTCCAAAGAAAATAGAGGCTCACAGCCATCCACTGGACTGAGTACAGGGTCCCCAATGAAGGAGCTAGAGAAAAGACCCAAGGAGCTGAAGGGTTTGCAGCCCCATAGGAAGAACTAACTAGTACTCTCAGAGGTCCCAGGGACTAAACCACCAACCAAAGAGTACACATGGTAAGACTCATGGTTCCAGCAGCATATGTATAGCAGAGGATGGCCTAGTTGGTCATCAATGGGAGGAGAGGACCTTGGCCCTGTGAAGGTTCTATGCCCTAGTGTAGGGGAATGCCAGGGCCAGGAAGCAGGAGAGGGTGGGTTGGTGAGCAGGGGGAGGGAGGAGGGAAGAGGGTTTGTTTTGTTTTTGTTTTATTTTATTTTATTTTTTTCCCTTTTTTTTGGAGGGGAAACTGGGAAAGGAGATTATCATATGACATGTAAATAAAGAAAATATCTAATAAAAAAGTATAAAGTAATTTAAAAGTTAATTAAAAGTAATAAACAATCTTGCAAAGTAAAAAAAAAAATGCCTGAGATGTATAGTGAAACTTATGTTAAGATCAAACAGAAGACTGACTAGAAGATTTAATTTGGTTCAGACGGAATGATCACCGTGGCAAGAGGTGAATTTCCACCTTCACTGTTCAAACCTCTCAGCCCTCCTTCTTCACTAGTAATGAAATAATACTCAAATTCACATGGGAATGGCAAGGGCCTCAATAGGCAATATGTATTCAGTGTATTAAAATACTCATTAAATATTTGTTTATATTTTCATTATAATATATTTTAGGTAATATATAATTTAAACAAACATTTATATTATAATACATTTATATAACAAATATATTTTGAAAAACGACAGATAGGTGACTCAGTTGGTAAAGCATTTCTGCTACAAATATGATGACCTAAATTCGATTCTCCAGAATCTACAAAAAAAGCTGGGCCTGCGGATATGATCTTTGTAATCCTAGTGCTAGGGAGGCATAGATAGGTAGATTCCTGGGACTCACTATCAGGCAGCCTTACCTACTTGGGGAGTTCCAGTGAACTGAGAAATGGTCTCAAAAACAAACAAACAAACAAACAAACAAACAAAAAAAAGTGTACAGTCATGTTTGGAGGAATAATACCAGAGATTCCTACTTTTGGTTTCCTCATAAGCACACACATATTTATACTTGCTGTCACAAGCACATATATACCTGCACAGCCACCAACATTCAAGTGTCCATATATATCAACAAATTTAAAGACTCTCACTTTTTAATTGTGACATATTGCAAAGTGACAGAATATAACTAGTGTAGTATTAGCACAAGGCTAGGTATGCCAGTCACTAGTTACATGCTAAAAATATTTTTTGTATATCGTCATTATTTTAAAATAGCTCTAAATTGGAAACAAATCAAATGTTTATCAATTGTCCAATAACTAAAAGAAATGGTGAAATATTGTAATGCTGAATATATGTACATTTATATATTAGTTATAACATTGATGAAACTTAAATGAAAATAAATAAAATCTGAGACTTGACTTAGAAAGGAAAAAAACATGTTTTCATTCATATGTAGATTCTAGAAAATTTTTATACATGTGTATTTTTGTATGAGCAAGAGTGTGTAGAACACAGGAAAGTAGGAAAAGGCCCATGAGAGGAGAAGTCTTTTGGAGGTTAGGATAGTAGAACACACAGTTGATATAAAAGTGAACTGGAGAATACTATGAAGGAAAGGCTTAAGTGGGAATTGGGGCATGGAGATGAGGGAGAGGAGTAGGTGTAGCGGAGGTCAGCCATAACTAATAATGTATAATAAAGCTGTGAAGAGATCTGGCATTTTGTAAGCTAACTGAAGAACAATAATAACAAACAAACAAAACGAAAAAAACCACTCAACCAATAAAAATGAGGTTAAATAAACATACTCTATGTGGGTGTCTACTGCTTACAAAAGCCATAGGTTACTAAATAAAAACCCTACTGCCAGGCTTGGACTATTAGCAACCTTAATGAGTTGTTGGTCAAGGAAGTCTTCGAGGCCTACAAAACAACATAGGCTGATGCCACTGTTCTTCATTGCTTTCTAGAACTGGATGGTAAGATTTGATTGATAAAAACACACGATTTGGTTATAGGACATGGAGAAATTGGACCAGAATTAAGTTGGAAGTTTTGTCTCTGCTTACTGTCTTTCATAGTGCCTGAAGATGCTACACAGGCTACTTGGTAGAGAAAAGTGATCAACAGTCTTACTCAGTTGTGGAATCTTCATACCACTATTATGTACATTAATATGGAAGGCAAAACATACTCACTTGTGCTACAGAGGCATGTCTGTCAAGGAGGCAACCAAAGTTTCTGATTAGATATGAAGCCTGCTCCATAAGTGAGGATTCATGCATGGTACTGTAAACCTGGTTAAAAGCCTAGCCTTTGAGATCATAGGTCTTAGGGAGGAAACAACTACTTTGTTTTGTTAAGTGGATATGTTTGTCTATCAGACGGTCTTCTAAATATTTGGGTTTTCCCCAAAGATGAGTGTTGCTGTCAGCTTTTGTCAGAGAGGCTTCCTTTCCTAGAAGGTGGCAGTTACTGCAGAGATCCAAGCTGGTCAAAGTGTCAAGACTGTTGAATGCTCGGGCCTAAAAGGAATGCTCTCAAAGGTTGAAGAAAAATTTTAGAATACATGTTGTAAAGATTATAAAAGCTGGGAGAATGTGTAGAGGACAGTAGAATACTATCTTCTGGGCATGATATGGCCACTGTACTCATGAACCCACAACAGTTATGATTATTTATACAAGAACTGTACAAGATTGGCCTCATCAACATGTGGCAGTGGAGGGCTGATAAAACTCTATACTACTCAGAAGATCAATGAGCAGTTAATGGTTGCTCAGGAGGAAGAGCCATTTGCTTTAGTGCTGTAGCACTGTTAAGTTGCCCATACTTCTGTAAATAACCCCTCATCCATATGCTTATAAAAAAACCTAATTCATTTAATGACTATCCCACCCTGCAAAAGACATAAATATAAAAGGGAGATTCGTTGGAAGAGGAAGGGGATCAGTGGGAGTGAGAGGGGACAAGAGAGGGTAATGAGGGTGAGTATAATTAGGTTATACATACAAGTGAAGTTATCATAATGAAATATATTATTACAGATAATATATGACAATAAAACAAGAATCCAGACAGAAAACACCATGAACATGATTTCAAATATATAAAATATTCAGACCAGAGATTAAAATTCCTAGAGATGTGGTGGCCTCTTGGGGCTGATGACAGGGAGAACAATGAAAAGAAGCTGCTTAAAGAATATTAGTTATTGCCAGGTGGTGGTGGCACACGCCATTAATTCCAGCACTTGGGAGGCAGAGGCAGGAGGATTTGAGGCCAGCCTGGTCTACAGAGTGAGTTCCAGGACGACCAGGGCTACACAGAGAAAACCCTGTCTCGAAAAACAAAACAAAACAAACAAAAATTAGTTATCTTTTTGGTGATGGAAACATTTTTAAATTAGAAAGCAATGACTGTTGAGTAATTCTGTAAGTTCACAAAGTATTGCTGAATTATTTAAGAAAATAATTTTATATTATGTGAATTTTATATTAAAAGTAAAAGAACTGCTTTTACTGCTTTTTTTAGGATCAGCTTTTACTAATCAGTTATGAAAGCACATACTTGTAATCCAAGCATTTGGGAGGCTGAGGCACAAGGATCAAAGATTCCAGGCCACACTGGATATGGCTACTGGCTGTGTGCAAACTTGAGCAGCCAAAAGAGGTTCATTTGAAACATTATTTAAGGACCTGTTTCTTGGAAGAGGATGTGACATTTTAATTTTGACCTCAAAGGTATTTAGATGTAGAAAAAGAGACAGAGACAGAGACAGACAGACAGACAGACAGACAGACAG
>JADRCD010192990.1:0-28067 GCA_019843815.1 Montemys delectorum | reverse complement strand
GTGTGTGTGTGTGTGTGTGTGTGTGTGTGTGTGTATGTGTATGAGCACGTGTACTAAAGAAAGATGCTCTGCAAAAAACAAGCTTTTCAATTGCAATAGAAAACAAAATACCAGTGGCCTTATTTACTTAATAACAAACTTTTTCATAAATGACAGGAATTTGGAGAGAGAGAGAGAGAGAGAGAGAGAGAGAGAGAGAGAGAGAGAGAGAGAAGGGAATAAGACCTTTGGAAAAACTGGAAATACCTGACCTCTCTTGATTATGTCTTTAAATGTTTCTACTCATCTGGATTCACAAATTTGTGCTAACAGAGAATGCTGAAAATATATTATAAAGTTTCTTCTGAACTAAATAACAGCTGCAATAATCACTTTGTTATTATTACGAACAATAAAAATTTTCAGAGAAAATAGAGTTCACTTACAACTTGAAGCAAAGAGAGATACCCAAATCCTACATTATCGAAGTTTACTTTTACGTTTTTCCACCGGGCGGTCTCATTTCTTTCTATTAGTTTTAGGCAATCAGAATGATTATTGACTTCGCTGATCTCAAATATGTCACCAGTTGTGGTGTTAATACAGTGGTAAAATTTGCCAGCAAACAAATTTACGCCCATGATGCTGAAAATTAGCCAGAATATAAGGCAAACCAGAAGCACATTCATGATGGATGGAATTGCTCCTAACAGGGCATTCACAACCACCTAATACACAAATGGAGAGAAAGAAAAGTCAGAATCCTTATTGATTAAAAGCAAAAAGGCATTCCTCTAAGAATCTTTGATTTATTTTCTGTCAAGACTACTTATCATATCTGTGTAAGAGCAAAGCAAAAATAATATTAAAATAAAACTCATTCTTCCTTAAACATTATGCTTAGGAAAAGAAATATAGGCAATAAGCAAAGAAATGGAGAAAAGAATGAAACCCAATATAAAAAAGGAGGTAAAGAAAAAGCAAAATGGGAGGAGTTAGCTACTGGATGAAGACACATGTGTAGTTTATTAGAAAAAAAGAGTAGAGAGAAGTAGGAATTCCTAGGCAAGAGATTAACTCATTAATAAAAACCAATATCTCAAAGAACAGAACTAAAACATTTGGGCATGAATTGATTGGACTGATATACTTTAAATATAAATTAAATCCAGATGTATAAATATAAAACTATTTTTAACACCTAATATATTTTTGGCCTTAATTATCCATGCATTGCTATAACTAATAATAGTTTTTGCATAAGAAGCAAGACAATTTAGCATCATGTATTTCAGTAGATCATCACATCGTTTATTTCAAGCTCCAGTCATGTCAGTTGTTTCATTTACTGAGTTTAATCCAATAAACTTATCTTAAATGAAACACTAGAGAGATAATTTTCTCAGGAAAATAGGAAAAGGAGGGATGTCATACGTACTTATCAATTCTGATGTGACTGTGCAAAGACCTGTCCTAAGTTATTTTCTCCATTTTCATGACAAAGATATTTACCTCCCTCTTTTGCTTAATTCAGGACTACAGATTTAAAATGGGAATTTTTTATATTTGACACACTGTAGTCCTGGCTTCCTTCTCTATAGCTCACCATTGAGCTGCACATCAGTAGCTAAGAGGGAGATAAAGGCTGTCCCTAATATGCTCTTAATTGGCAGAAGTGTTTCAGACTTGAACACGGATGACTGAGATTAATTCTACTCACGTTGGAACACCTGCTGCTTTTGTCAGTTGGATTACGAATATTATCTATTTGATTTTTATTATAGTATACTTTTAGAAGTTTTTGCTTGTCTGACAGAAGTATAAGAGCCAATTCCTTGTACTTCTGAGCCCTGGCTGAACTCTGCAAGAAATGTTATCCATTGGGGGATACAAAATAATGGGTTATGTGGCCAAGGGAAATGAAACCAGTAATAATAAAGATGAGGAATGAACGTGAAGAAGATAATTCAGATTGCACTATTGAAGCAGAAGCAGAAGATAGGCTTATGTGGAGAAACTAATGAGTAACTATCTCCCTTGATGGCCTCCCTCAAAGAATTAACACACATACTTCCCTGTACATACTACTTTTTAAAGTTATCTTCAATTTCATTTTTAAATTTATTAAGAAGGGCTTTAAAAACACTTATATATTTTAAAAATTGTACCCCTAAAGTTATTGTTTATTGGATTTGAGATATGAACACTGAAATTGAGTAGTCGTTTCTCATTTCTGAATGTTTCATCTCCCACTCACAATGAGGTGCCCTGTTTGCCAAGGAAATGAAATCCATACTAAAGTGTGAGCTTTCTACCTTTAACACTCATGACATTGAACATTTTGATACAAATCTGTAGGTCTCATGCTGCTTTCTTCCAACCTTTCCACCTTGGCCCTTTGCCCACTCTCTTGATCTCCTTCTTGGCTCTGTCCCTAGCTTCTAAAGAATTACATTATTGTCAGATTTTTTTTCTTGCCTTCTTTCAATATGGATAGAAGAAATTTATCTACCCCAAGTTCCATTTTAAAATTTTCTTAATGCTTCTCTAGCCATTAGAAAACATTTCCCTTTCTTTGGCATTTACATCACTGGATAGTTTATGAGTTTACTTTCCTTGAAACACTTTGCAATTACATTTATTTGTGTGTGCACGTGTGCATGTGTATATTTTCTATAGCCTTTGAGCGGGGGTCAGAGGATACTTTACAGGAATTGGTCCTCTCCTTTCTACCATGTGGGGTGAGTTCTGGGGATTGTGCTCAGGTGCTAGACTTGACTCCTGAAGGATTCTCACTAGCCTGATACATTTTCCCTTTCAGCTTTCCATACTGGTTACATACACTTCATCTCCTCTATGACAGTCACTCCATGAGAATGTGTTAGTCTGAGAATTGAGACTCTTCTTTCTTTGAAACTCCCTGACAAGTATTTGGCCTTGAAATAATCTCCCTTCTCTAGGCTTTAGCTCAAATAAACACATCTTTTATTGAGTCTAACTCTACATACCAGTTTAGTCTCCTTAACACTGATAAGAGCTGTCGCCTTTGAGTTGAGGAATTATAATTTACTATTGGAAAGAACAATAAGGACAGTTTGGTGCTCGGGCTTCATTTGGAAAATTAGACTAATGAAAATAAAACAAATTAGGTTCAGAAAGTAGACCGGAATTGGCATCTCATACTCTTTTCTGCTTACCCTGCAAGTTTTTTTTCAAGAGTTTCAACCTCCTATGTTTTTTTCCTGACTGCTCTCTGTGAAAATTAATTATTTCCCATATCATTGTTAGATTAGGACGTTTTAATATGAATATGTCAAGTGTACCTATGTATTCAGGTGTTCATGCACATATGTAAGCATATATGTGGAGGCATAGAGATGTTTGGGAAATATGTGTATAGGTGTAGAGGAAAGAGATGTAGGGGTTGGGGGTTTCTATCTTATTCATTGCATCAACTGAATTCAGAGCTTGATGAAAGGACATGGCTAGTGTGGCTAGCCAGCTTGTTCAGGAGATTCAGTTTAATCTACATAGCTCTGGAATTCCATGTGAGCTACTACGCCCATCTGACATTTCAGAGGGTCCTGGAGGTCCAAATTCCAGTCCTCATGCTTGCCTGGCTCAGGATTTAACCACTGAATAAGAAAGTAGTTTGCATAATGTAATAAATGTGAGAGATTTCCTTTGAAACAGGGACTGGTTTTGAATTATAACTAATGCTCATTAGTGAATTTGTGATGTCAAATATTGGATAGGAATGCAGTTCAGGAAAATGTGTAAATTTGCCATAGACTTGGCACAGTGAGGCATTTATTTTACAAGAAACTTTGTCTTGGAGAACATTTGGCATAGGATCAGAGGATTTACCACTCAAAATCCACATAAAGTTGTAATTTCATTAATGTGCAGAGCAAAAGATCACAAACGGATTGCCTCTCCCAGGAGCCCAACCATCCCTTGGTTTTGCAAGGAGGGATGTGTATTAATTCTTTACAGTCTCTAGGGAAAGTTAGTAATTGGCTCCCATGTGAGATGCATGGGGAAGAGCTGGTCTAAATAAATTGGAAAGAACACATTGAGGTTATAAGGTACATAAAAGGAGATGTCTATGAAAGAAGTATGCTTAATGGGGGGATTGTAGAGGTTGTCTCTTCTAACTATATTTTAAAAAGACATCTCCCAGCAGAATTTCTGTATTGTCGCACAACCAGTTCTTCAAGTCTATTTCTTCTTTAAGGTTCATACTTCTGATTAAATCAATGAGAAAATAAATCAAACATTCTAGTTGATATTAGAAATTTCAGTTCATTTGAGAGTATCATCTAAGTGGAGACGTTTATATTCTTTTCAAGTCACTGGAAACCATGGCTTCTATAGCTTTTCTAAGAAACACAGAAAAATTATGTGAATAAGGATTTTAAAAAATGGAAAGTAGAAATCATGAGTTCTTAATATGAAAAATAAAACATCTTCAAAAAACCAACACATAAATCAGTGTTGTGAAATTTTATTAAGATGAATATTTTTGAGAGATAAATGTCCCAATTACCCAAACAAAAATTTTCTTCTTCCAAATAATAAAAATTATCTTTCTTACATAAGATTCGTACATTTTAAGAGGAAGCAGAAGTGTAGGTTTGTTTTCATTTGGGGTTCACTGTGATGCCTTCTAAGATTCTGGGAAGTTAACTGGGGTGGCTTACAAGGATTGGTTTATAATTCAATTTCTTCCTACTCATGATGTTTTTGTTCTCCATACATATTCTATCCTATATACTTCAATGAAGTTGACTTTTTACATGTTTTGGTTTTATAACTTAAAACGCATGTTTTTCGTATTCCCTTGTTTCACAGGTGGCTTGCCTTGCTACCTTTTGCAAATAACACATTTTTATGCAATAAAGATGAGAGTGATCATAACCAATGAGAACCCTGAGATACCTGGGCTGTTGCACCATAACCTCTGCTTGCACACATCAACAATCAGCTGATGGAATGTGGCTGGCCCGTTGAGGGACCAGAGCAGTGTGTTTAAGAACGAGAGCTATATGCTCTGTCACTACCATGAGCTTGACAAATTAAAACATTTTCATCAGCATCTTACACCAGGGTCCCCACCCTCACCAATTGAGTAATTTCCCCATAAATGGACAATGAAGTATACAATAGCTAAATTATATTCAGTGAAACGTCATAAAGATATGTACTACTGGGGCTAGAATCCACAGACGGTAAGTCAGAAATAACTTTTTTTTTCCCCCAAAGAAATTTAAGCTCATTGAAAGTAGTGGATTTGGAAATAAATACTGTATTGTCCCTACTGTGGTGCAATCGTACCCTTCCCGTTCCCTCCCTCAATCCCACTATACATAAGTCACAGTGCAAGGATTAAAGGTAGCAAAAGGGGTATACAGTACCCATAATAAAGGGCTGAGGGGAGGAACCACCGCTCCACCCCATCCAAGTTGGAGCAAGATTATCCTATATAAAATAGAAATATATAGTTTATTATTAGTTAGAAAGCTGATATGACAGAACATTTGGTGTTACTTTTTGTATATGATGCTCACTGCCTGATTCCCTAGCAACTGAGACTTGAGTTCTTTGGAAAAGGTTTTTACAATTTTCCCAGCTTGGGAAATTAAAAAGTACTAATTTAAGTACAAGTTTTATTTGACCCTAGGTATTCACGACATCAGTTCATTCCGGTTCAATTTCACAAGTTGAAAAAAATTTGGACTGGAAATTTGAAATACAATAAATGTTCAAAAGCCGTCAGCCAAAAGTGTGCATAAGACATGCAAAACACAAAGGGCAACGTGATGATAACTCGTTTAATACTTTTTAACTCCTTCTCAAGCACTATGCAGCATGCTGTGTTCAGTAGTGTCGCGTAGAAGCACATGCTTTGAAAGAGTGACGGAAAACCCAAAACAAAATGGCTGCCTGATTGACGCTTGGACACAGCGATTGCGGTTCTATGCTGCCAAGGAGGATAAAATGAGAGTTTCTGAAGATACTCTATCTCACTTCCTGGTTACAATCATCATCATGCCCAGCCTCACCATCACCCACAATTATACTTTTACGAAGTAGAAGAATAATTCTCATACTGGAAATACAAACACAGAATCAACGAAAGGTTATTTTTGACTTCACAATGCCAAACTGGTGGTGAGGAATTGCCATGGCCTTGAAGTATTTGTGGCTTCACTATGAGCCAATCTGACTCTGGAGTCAGCTTCTTAGCATCTACCAAGAATTTGTGTTTTGATGACTCCAGCTTTTAAAAAGAAAAGCATTATTAATAATAATTGATAAAAGCATTATTAACAATAATTGTCAAAAGCATTATTAACAATAATTGTTAAAGTTATTTCTACAAAAAAGGAAAATAGACCCATTTGTTAGGGAAAATAAATATTACATATAGAAATAAGTGACTGGATTTAATAATCTTCTAAAATGTCAAAGTGGAAGTGTTTTCTTACAACCTTATATATACCTAGGATTATTCATTAAAGGCCTGACACTATTACTGATGTTATGATGTGCTGCTTGCAGACAGGAGCCTAGCATGGTTGTCCTCTGAGCCCCTATCAGAAGCTAACTGAGACAGATGACAATACTTACACCCAACCATTGGACTGTAGTCTGGGCCTCTGTGGTTGAGTTAGGGGAAGGATTGAAGAAGCTGAAGGGGAGGGTGTCCTCGTAGGAAGACCAGTGGTCTCAGTCTCAACAAACCCAGACCCCAGGGAGTTCTCAGAGACTGAGGTACCAACCAGGAACATACACAGGCTGGATAGAGGCCCCTGGTACATATACATCAGAGGATTGCATGGCCTGGCCTCAGAGGGAGAAGATGTGTTGAATCCTTGAGGAATTTGAGGCCCCAGGGAAGGGGGAGGCCTGGCAAGGTGGGGAGCACCCTCTCAGAGGCAAGGTGACAGAATGGGATGAGGAACTGTAAGAGGGGGATGGGGATGGGGAGGGGAGGACAATGGCTGGATTGTTAAAAAAAAGTAAAAGAAAAAGAAACATTAAAAACATAAAAAAGTCAAAAAATGTGGATTTTAATTCAGCTCACATATTTTTATATAAAACGTATGAAAACAATGTTTTACTTGACAACTGAAATTGCTATTCTGAAATGAAAGTGCTCTTTTAATTGGAAAACATTTAAGTTTTGCGTAAAGTTTTGAGAAAAACTTTATGATACATTTTTAATACAAATGTGATTTCCTGTGTGAGAATCAAAGCTTCTTTGTGCTTGTATCTACTGAACAGAAGTCTTCATATGTGCTAGAGAAATTAAAAATGACTTAAATTTCTTAGAGTATAGTATAACAAAATTCACAATAGACTTCTATTTGTGAAGTTACCCAGGCTGTAAGCCATCTATATGGTGCAGAGGAGCCTGTAGTGCCCATTGGTTTGAAGGTATAAGTGGCAGGGCAATGTGTTCTCTTTGGTTTAGACATTTCATCTGCTTTGTTTAGAAAGCATAAATTTTGCATCTTAAAATAAAATAATTTTCATACTGCACATCTTCTATAAATGATTGTATTATGCTTTGAAATAATCATAATAACAATAAGTCAGTAAATGCGAAATTCTGATGTGTGTTGAATTATGGAGATGTGAGAAATACTTTGCTCAAAAGAGCAATATAAAACTTTGCGTAACTGAGAAATGAAGTTTAAGTTGAGGTTAATGAGTCGTGTATGATAATGAATAAAAATACGTATTCTTTTTCCTTAACAGCTTTATGGTTATCCGATGTGTAGGTATTTATAGTATGTAAATTAGTATCTTATTTATTCATTGTGGTTAATTTAGTTATAGTTGAGGCAGTATTAGTTATACTCCAGTCAATAGTGAATATCTGCCCTTGAATATATCCAAATAATGAGAATTTTGGCATTGTAAAGACAAAACATTCAACAACTCTTCATTTTTTTTTTCCTTTGTACTCATACATGCTTGTGATTCAATTACTTTCCATATTCCTTAAGTACAGATGGGTCATCATAGAGGAGAAAGGTATGAAACAAAAGTATCTCTAGGTAATTATTACATAACTCCACTTAGTTCTTTAAGAGAGTATCAGCCCCTCCCCCTTTATATTAGGAACTATAAGGAAACTCCCAAGATCGATTATGAAATAAGGTCATTTTAATTAGCAAAGCAGATAAATGATATTAAATCATTTTCAAAGAGGCCTATTTTCTCTTGCATATCACCAAGGTGTAAATATGCAACAGAGAAAAGGGTAAAGTAGCAAGTTTGCAAAGGGTTGCCATTCCTTTTGCATGCATGTGGTTTTCGTTAGTTAAGTTGAATTCAGTCTAGCTTTGACAATATACAATGCTGCAGAATTTTCCTTTTTCTTACCCTCATCCCTTCAAATCGTGATAAGGCTCTTAGGGGTCTCAGAGCTCTTAGTGTCCTTAGGGATTTGATGGCCCCAAGTTCAGAGTAACCCAAGGCATTTGCGGTTAAACTGACCAATGAAACCTGTACAATACAAATAACAACGAATAAATAACATCGCTTTCGTTCAATTTGCAATTATCAACTAATGCAACAGATACAGTTTTTATTCATAGTTGTTCTGTTTTTCTACTGAATAAACACAGCAATAATGAGTCCTAATGACGTACTGCTCCACCCATAGATCAGTGACCCACCTAGAAGAGTGCTCACCAGAGAAGCTCTTTCTTGCAGTAGGGGGTAGTTAGCAGAGACCCACAACTGAACAGTGCTGACTGAGAGACCTTGGAACACTCAGTACTAAATAGGATATCTTCATGAAACCC
Organism: Montemys delectorum; assembly: GCA_019843815.1. Taxonomy (NCBI): domain Eukaryota; kingdom Metazoa; phylum Chordata; class Mammalia; order Rodentia; family Muridae; genus Montemys; species Montemys delectorum. The sequence goes on along the minus strand of JADRCD010192990.1, from coordinate 19,266 downwards.
CTCCTCTCAAGCCTTAGTGAGCTGTGTGGAAGAGAAGGCTCAAGAGTTCAAGAGCTAGAGGTGGGGAATGTCTTTAATGGACTTAGTGTCCTCCAGACACAGCAGGGTGAGAGACATATGAGCTCACAGAGAAGGTGACAAAACACACAAGACTGTGGAAAATTTAAACCAGACTAAATCGTCGTGTGGGGGAGGGGACATGAGCAGGAAGTTCTACCCCTAACTAAAAAGCTATTTGCAACTGATACAGCTGGGAGAGAGAAAAATCAGTTTTCGTCAAGGGAGTGACAGTGGATATGTGAGGGCAGTCTGCATGATCAGAAGTAGCTGATCAACCCAAAATGGCCTCGGATTTGTCTTTTATTTGCATGCTTTCTTTTTCTTTTTTTTCTTTTCTTTTTACTTATTTTACCCTTCCTTCCTTCCTTCCTTCCTTCCTTCCTTCCTTCCTTCCTTCCTTCCTTCCTTCCTTGTTTTCTTTGTTTCTCTGTTTCTTTGTTTCTTTCTTTGTTTCTTTGTTTCTTTGTTTCTTTCTTTCTTTCTTTCTTTCTTTCTTTCTTTCTTTCTTTCTTTTGTTAAGAAAAAAGAGAGAATGAAGTTGTCAGGGTAGCAGGACAGGAGCATCTGGGAGGACTTGGGAGAAAGGAAGTAATATATTCCAAAATGCACCATAGAAAAATTTACACTGTATAAAAAGCTTAAAAGTAATAAAAATATTAAAAGGACATAAATGAATATTAAGAGTAAAGAATTTGAAAAATTCCAAATCTTAACCACACTACAAGTTATGAAAGCGTGAGCTAATGCCTATTGATTAACTTCCTCTCTCTATTCTGTAAAACTGATGATTCCTTTCAGGTTTCTATCAATTCACTTATTTGGATTTCGCCTCAGTGAGTGATCTTGTTACTTATTTTAAGTAAATGAAGTATTCACTATTTTTTTTTTGTTGTTGTTTTGTTTTTTTCAAGACAGCATTTCTTTGTATAGCCCTGGCTGTCCTGGAACTCACTTTGTAGACCAGGCTAGCCTCAAACTCAGAAATCCGCCTGCCTCTGCCTCCCAAGTGCTGGGATTAAAGGCATGTGCCAGTAGTGCCCGCCGAAGTATTCACTATTAATAACTAAAATTCTCCATAAGCATATTTGGTATATCAAGGACATTCTATAAATCTCATTTACATCAAGGAAAATTTCTTCCCTGTCATAGAATAGGCTTGTCTTGCCCTACTCTCTGCAACCTTACTTGTAATAGACTTAAAAATCTCTCCATAAAATCTTCCTGTAGATAACAGAGATTTATAAAATCACAGAAGTACTCACTATTCCTTTCGTATCTTGATATTTTTTACTATTGGTGAAGAACATCAATGAATAAGTGGGTAACGATCCAATCTGGAGTCTGTCTGATTTATAACATGGCAGAACAAACACTATCCCCTTTAAATTCTTTTTCTATCATTTACATTATATATTAGCAATATAATTTTTTAGACTTGTTTTTCCTACTAGATCTTATCTCACCTTTTAAAATTCGTTAATAAATTAGTTCAGAACTTCTAAGTTCTATGCTATTATTTGGTGAGAGAGTTTAGGGCTGGGCAACCTATCATGTCATCATAACACAGTGGCCAGAGACTCATTCACTGTTTTAGAATTAGGATACAAACAAGACAAACTACCTCAAACAAAAGGCACAATATGGAAGATACTTACATCAACAATTAAGAAGTCCAGCCAACACCATGCATTGGTGAAGTATGTTTGATAGCCATAGGCCACCCATTTGAGGAGCATCTCCAGGATGAAGATGTACGTGAAGACCTTGTCAGCATACTCCAGCATGGTTTTGATCGTCTTTCGCTGATCAATATATATATCCTCAAAGGCCTAGAAAGAAAATGTTATACATTTTAGCTTTCAAATGCTACTAGAAAGTTAAAGCTAGATTTTTCCAACTATATATGCATATGGTATTTCCTCGGGATAGAAGAGCAGGAACACAGTGTTACTGTTGTATTGTCATTCTCTGGGTCTTTTCCTTATACACCAGAGGAAAGATAGACTTTATATAGTTCTTAAAACCAGAGGTGAGTATGCCTTCATGACTTCACTCTTCCTGAAGTGAAATTGTTATTTCATGAGTCAGTTGGCTAATCCAGGAAGTATTTCTTTTTTTTTTTTTTATAATCAAAACAATGGATTTTATTTTTGACTATGTTTTTTAGTAGTATGTTTTTTTGTTTTGTTTTGTTTTGTTTCATTTTTTTTAATTAGGTATTTTCTTTATTTACATGTACATTTTCCCTTTCCCAGGTTCCCCTTCAAAACAAACAAACAAACAAACAAACAAAAACAAGAACAAACTCCTTTTGCCTCCCCCTTCCCCATGCCTGTCACCCCACCCTCTCCCACTTATTGGCCCTGGCATTCCCCTACACTGGGGCACAAAACCTTCACAAGGCCGAGGTCCTTTTCTCGTATTGATGATCGAATTTGCAATCCTCTACTATATACCTGCTGCCAGTACATTCAATCCCACCCTGTATAGTCCTTGATTGGTGGTTGGGTCCCTGGGAGCTCTGAGGGTACTAGTTAGTAATTGTTGTTCATCCTAAGGGGCTGCAAACCCTTCAGCTCCATAGAACCTTTCTCTAACTCCTTCATTGGGGACCGTGTACTCAGTTCAATGAATGGCTGTGAGCCTCTACATCTGTATTAGTCAGGTATTGTCAGAGCCTCTTAGGAGATAGCTATATGCTTGTCCTTCCTTCCGTCTCTGCTCCATAGTTAATCTCTGCCACTCCTTCTGTGGGTGTTTGATTCTCCTTTTTAAGAAGGAAAGAAATGTCCACCTTTTAGTCTTTCTTCTTCTAAAGTTTCTTGTGGTTTGTGGGTCATTCTTCCTGAATTCCAAACTTCTGGGCTAATAACCACTTATCAAAGAATGCATACCATGTGTGATCTTTTGTGATTGGGTTACCTCACTCAGGATGATACTCTCCAGATCCATCCATTTCCCTAAGAATTTCATAAATTCATTGTTTTTAATAGCTGAGTAGTACTCCATTGTGTAGATGTACCACACTTTCTGTATCCATTCCTCTGTTGAGGGACGTGACAAAACGGCAACCAACAAATTGGGAAAAGATCTTTACCAACCCTATATCTGATAGAGGGCTAATATCCAATGTATACAAAGAACTCAAGAAGTCAGTCTCCAGAGAACCAAATAACCCTATTAAAAAATGGGGCATAGAGCTAAACAAAGAATTCTCTATTGATGAACACCAAATGGCTGAGAAATACCTAAAGAAATGTTCAACATCCTTAGTCATCAGGGAAATGCAAATCAAAACAACTCTCAGATTCCACCTCACACCACTCAGATTGGCTAAGATAAAAGACTCAGGTGACAGCAGATGCTGGAGAGGCTGCCGAGAAATAGGAACACTCCTTCATTGCTGGTGAGATTGCAAACTGGTACAACCACTCTGGAAATCAGTGTGGTGATTCCTCCGGAAATTGGACATAGTTCTACCAGAGGACCCAGCCACAAGATACTCCTGGGCATATACCCACAAGATACTCCATCATGTAATAAGGACACATGCTCCACCATGTTCATAGCAGCCTTATTTATAATAGCTAGAAACTGGAAACAACCCAGGAAGTATTTCTTAATGTCACCTACATTCCATGGCAGCCATTGTGCTTCTTTGTTTGCATACAGTGGGCATGACTCAGTGGCTAGAACATTTTCTAAGATACATGAGACCAGGAGGTTGATATTCAGCACCATGAAAGAAAAAAACCTACCTCAGTAATTTTTTTTCTATAGGAGAAATATTAAATAATGATTGTTTTTATAAAGCATAAATTATGATTTATTAACATAATGTCCAATTTTATTTTACTAAGTAGTTAATGGCTTTTTTGTTGACAATTTTAATTCTTTTTCTTTCTTTTGTTTTGTTTTTATGTTTGATGGGTTGGTTTTCAGGGCTATTACTCTATGCAATAGCCTCACTTTGTAGACTAGGCTGGGCTTCTAACTCACAAAAATCTGACTACCTCTTCCTGCTGAGTGCTGGAATTAAAGGTGTGCACAACCACATCTGGCTGATAAACTTTTTAGTAGGTCTAGAATGACATTATGTAATAGGAGCATGATATTACCTTTCAATTAGACCCAACTATATGTTGTTCTAATATAAACCTCAGCTGGTATTTTACTTCTAACATATATTTCTTTCAGTGATGAAAGATATTTTTGTCTATGACATGCAGATATGTAGATAGTGATATGTAGAAGACATTCTATCAATAATTTTATATGAAAATATATAATTGATTTTAAAACTTGTAAGTCATTGTGTTTCAATCAGGCAAACACTTTATTTATTTATGTATATATTGTATCATTCATCTAAATCTATGTATCTATCATGTATCTATCTATCTATCTATCTGTCTGTCTGTCTGTCTATCTGTCTATAGTCTATCATCAATCTATCTAAACATTTTATAGCTTAAATATTTTTACATATAACATTTTATCAATATAGTTGTATATGTGTAAATACTTTTCATATAAATTTAAATAAGTTCTGATGAATCCTCAGGAATGAACATGTTCCTGTAAATATAGTCCAGTCTTTAAATAATCACTTAGGCACGGTGCCCACTATTTAGTATTACCAATATCCATTGTTTTCTGAGTAGTCCAAGAATAGTGAACCCACATGAAAAGAGACAGAGAAGAGGTCCCCAGGGACCTACCAAGTGCCCACAAAGAGGTCATCAAAGCCCAGAGGATATGTAGCCAGTATAATAGCACTAACATGAACTCTGCTGTGCTTCTCACAGTCACATGTAGATAAGCAAAGAGGAATCCTCATTCACTTTGTTTAAAACGACTAAGCAAAAGAATCCATTTTTGATCTGTTTCATGATAACCAAACATTGATGAATGATTAAAAATGTAGGTGCGTACGTAAATGCAAACCCAGAAATGCAGTTAGTCATTAAATTTCTGGCTGGAAGATTAAAAAGGCATTGCTATTGAAGACTCATTGGTAACTAAGGCAACGGGAAACAAAGGCTTAAAGAGTGTGAGATTTTCCCAGTTGCTGTAGCACTTAGCACTGTAGCACTTTGGGTTAAGGCTCACTCACCAGGGCACCACTACTGAGGAGAATCATGAACACAATGAAGGTCTCAAACCAGTTGTGCTCAACTATTCGGAAGCACGTTCTCCGTAGGTTCCACCACTGTTTCCCTCTTCCTTCTTCCACGCTGATTTGGCAGCACTTGAATCTCTGGACACAGCCTACAAGCATAAGGTTCCAACAGGAGTAGGGAAGGTAGCTCTACCACCCCCATTATAGATCGCATCCGCCCAGCTTCATCCCTCCATCAGCGCTATGCCTAATTTGCTTTAACCTTAAAGTAACAAGTGTCTATTTATAAGCAGTGGGAAATCAATGAAAACATACAGCATCTTCATATTTTGCCTTTTCTCTTACACAACGTCGTCTTCAAAAAAAAAAAAAAAAAAAAAAAAACCTCTGTAAATTACAAATAGTGACAAGTAGTTTGCCCTTTTTTGTTGTTTATTTCCTCATCTCTTTTTTTTTATATTTTTAATTTTTAAAAATTCTTTAATCCTTTCTTTACAGTCTAGTCTTTATCCCTCTCCTGGTTTGCCCTCCTGAGAGCTCCCCATCCCATACCTCTACTCCTCAGTTTCCAAGAGGATGTGCCCGCCCTCACCCTCACCCCCACCCCACCATAACTCCCCACTCCCTGGGGCTTCAAGTCTCTCAAGGGTTAGGTGCAGTGCATCTTCTATCTCTGAGGCCAGAACAGGCCGTCCTCTGCTGCATATGTGTTGAGGGCCTCATATCAGCTGCTGTGTGCTGCCTGGTTGGTGGCTCAGTGTCTGAGAGATCTAGGAGGATCCAGGTCAGTTCAGACTGCTGTTCTTCCCATGGGACCACCCTCCTCCTCAGTTTCTTTTCTGGCTTTTCCTGAATTCAACCACAGGAGTACCTGGCTTCTGTCCATTGGCTGGGTGCTATTATCTGCATATGACTCTTGTATTGCTTGAAATTAATGCATTTGGTTGGAGCTACTATAGAAAAGGACTTCGAAATGAAACTAATAACTAGACAGAAACCTTCTCTCTTAAGTGTGCAGAGTAGCAATATACATTTCATCCACACATGGGTATTCTTGTGGTGCCCCTGAAAAGGTGTACTTGGTTTCCTACGTTGTCTGAGTTTGCTAAGAGGTGACTTGCCTGGACCTGCTTTAGTGTATCTTTCATTTCCTCACATTGTTTTTATGTACTGAGTCAAGCTTGGGGGCCTCACTAACTACAAGGTCTATTACATTTAAGCAACCCACTTTGGGTGATCAACAGCTGAAAAGGCCGCACTCTGTAGGTGAAGTGCAAGCAAGGGCACCCGCCTCTTTACCTTCAGTGAAGCAAGCTTCGGGCTCAAGGGTTTCTTCCGGTTCCATGACAGGCTGTTCCTCCGCAGGCGCCCCAATGTCTACTGTACTTCCCTCCGAAGAGCTACTGCTTTCATTGAGTTTCTGGGTATAAAATGGTCATAAAAAGCAAATCCTTTTCATTTATTTCCCCAAATGAATGGCATACCGAGAAGAGATTATTACAATGAATGCATTTTTAAAAAAAAAATAACTTTTTTCTCAAGGTAAGGTGCTATATAAATTTAGAGTAAAACAAAGACTCAGAAAAGGGAATGGAAAAACGTTGGTATTGATTCCTATCCCAGGAACTTCTGTATGCAGTAAGATTGTTGTGTTGTGCTGGGATGTTACAAATGACCATCAGCAAGTGTAGTGAGGAAACTTCTACCCTGTGGATTGGGGGAGGGGGAAGGTGTCATGACTTGTAGGAGTGGGGAGAAAGAGAAGGGAAATGAAGCTGAGAGACTCTCAACCTCAGAAGAAAATAAAATCATTGAGCTATTCTGTGTTTAAACGTTTATATTTCTTTAATAGTGTCTCAATTCTGAGCAATTATAATTGAATGCCTTAACTTACATTTACTAATTGTTAGGCAGATCAGAGGATCAGAATTATTTATTATAGGCGTATTCATATTTTTATATTTCATGTGCCCTTTGGAGAAAAGATGTCTTAAAATAAGTTAAAAATGCAGCAATAAACAAGTAACCTTAGACTCTTAATTAAATGGGTTCATTACTAGAAAATATTTTAAAACCCAAAGTGTTGCAGAAACAAACCAATAATGCATGGAGGTCAGTTTTCCCCTCAATGAGTAATGCTTATACTAATATCCCAAAAGCTAAAGTAAATAGAAACAGTATTTCTCAGAGTTTGGCAGTAGTAACCAGACACATGGTTCTCTTTTTGGCTTCTCAGGAGTCAAAGATGGCAAAAACAGCAGAAAATATCAACTTATTCTGCTGATCTTCAAATCTGGGTAAGAATGAACAGTACACTAGGTAATTTAGTCAAGTAAGATACACTCAGCGCTATCAATGTGTTGGGAACTCAGTGTTAATTGGCTACTATAACATCCATAGCCCTACTAGATACTTGAAATGGAATATGATGTTTTCCAAACTATGGATTTATGTTTAACCTAAAAGAGATTAAACCAATGACTCAATCAACACATATTTTAAATAATAAACATACATCATGTTAAAACTATTAATAATAATTTCATATATATGAAACAGAGTTTTCTCTGTTCAATCAAAAGAAGATGGCTTCTACACCCGAGTCTCTATCCGTTTGACTGCCTCCCTTCCTTTTAAATTTCTTGTGAAATAGAAAAATTAAAGGTCACAGGGATCTGCATTAACATGAAAGACCAGTCACAGTTCAAAGTATCCATTTTAAAGATTACCTCTGTCACTATAGATAGATTCTTCACTAAAAGCTAATTTTGTCTTTTTCGATAACTATGACGGTAACCTGTTTACACATTCATCATCTGGAGCTTTCCTCAGCACAGGATACAGCAACAGGCAGAGTTTAAATCTACACTTGAGCTGCACTTGCTTTGAGTGATTCAACCATTTCTTCTGACTTAAAAACATATCCAAGGATAAGTCATGCATTTGGTCATATAAGAAGTGAAGAGACTATAATAAATGACTAGACTGTGTGCTGGAGTTACAAGGCTCATTCTGAGGATTCCCATATCTTATCCTCAACATAACTGGAATATATAATTGGCTATAACATGATAGTTCTAGGCTGAGATTTGTCACTTCAATAGTCTTATTTAATAGCTTTAATTGGCATTATCACTGTTGCAAGAATTATTTCTTTTTTCTTTTTACTTTTTTAGTATAGAAGAGAGTTTTTTTGGGGCATGGGGAGGGGAGTTAAGAGGGTAGTAGAGGCAGAGAAAGACAGAGAGAAGGAAAGAAGTAGGGGCCAGCCATGACCACGTGGAGAGAGGGGGAAGGGAATGGGGAGAGAGGGGGAAGGGAATGGGGAGAGAGGGGGAAGGAAATGGGGAGAGAGGGGGAACAAAGGGGCAAGAGGCAAGGGAGAGAAGAAGGAGTAAGAGTGCAAGAATTATTTCTTATTTCATAAAAAATCCTGTGAGTAGAATTTTATTATTATCCAGCATTCTTCACTATATATATGTGTGTGTGTGTATATATATATATTCTGTGCAAGATACCTCCTCTTTGTAAAAATAAATTGATTTGAGAAATTGAGTCTTTACCAACATTCATTAATTACTAGAAATCATATCTTCCTCCCTCTGAATAAACTTATTCAGATAAACTTTATTTTAAATAGAAAATTTAAGTTGCTGAACCTATAACAGTGATCTGTTAGGTCTCTACAGATAATTTAGTCTTTATCAAGAATCACAATATCAGGTACCATTTAGATAAAACCTCGTCTTCAGTGGTATCATTTTTCAGTGTCAAGTAGAACAAGAAGCAGCCATGCTACAACAATGGCATTTGCTAGTAAGATACTGCCTATAGCTGGTTCTACATTTTGCCAACCATAACATCTTTTTCACAGTGACTAATGTTCTCATTGACATGTGAAGTACTGACTTCTTTTATCTTTAAAAGATTACTTGGTTGATGGAACTAAGTACTATTTTTCTTGTCCTGAGAAATGCCTGGAATAAAAATTGCAAGAAACTAAAAGGCACTATGTTATTTTTTGACACATTTTTAAAATATCATTTTACCTAGAAGGCAAATAGATACACACTTCAATAAAATTCATTTAGACGGTATTTATATTCACATTTCACATGTTGACTTTTTTAGTCAAGATTTTTCACTGTTTTTGAAGAATATATGCAGACTGATAATTTTCCCTTGTTATTTTTATATTGGCATCCTAATTTATAAAGATAGTCTGAGGCTTACATTATTTCTATTAGTACTTTACTCTTTTGAGTTATTGAAACAATTCTTTTTAATGAGGATATAACAGGACAGTAAGACAAAAAATGAAAAGACAATAAACATTGGTGTGTAAAAACTCAACCATGTTTACTGAAATTTTGGTTACATAAAGGCCTATTTTCCTTTAGTTTTTTTTTTAGATGTAATTCTGTCTTCTGATTTATATTTTAACTTCAGTTTAACTGACCTGAGGTCAGATAATCCTGTACAATATCTGCTATCTTGATTTAGTAAGCTTTACTTTGAGTTCCAATACACTGTTCATTTTTTAAAACACCTTATGGATACTTGTGGATAATACTATCATTAAAAATACTAATACTAAGCTAGAGATGGCTCAGTGGTTAAGAGCACTGACTTCTCTTGCAAATGTTCTGAGATAAATTCCCAGCAACCACATGGTGGCTCAAAACCATCTGTAATGGGATCTGAGGTTCTCTTCTAGTGTGTCTGAAGACAGCGACAGTGAACTCACATATATAAAATAAATAAATCTTTAAAAAGTACTACTGCTTATAATAGGATACATATAAATTTGGAAAAGCATCTCATACTTTCACTCCCATTATTATGTCATTAAGAGTTTCAATATTGAGGCTGGAGAGATGGATTAGTACCTAAGAGTATTGTCTGCTTTTGCAGAGGTCCTAGGTTCAATACCCAGCATCCACATGGCAGCTCTCAATCATCTACAGCTACAGTTCCAGAGGTTCTGACACGCTCATCTGATGTTGTGGGAAGCATGTATGTAAGTAGTGCACAAACAGACATAAAAGAAAATATGTGTGTGTGTGTGTGTGTGTGTGTGTGTGTGTGTGTGTGCGTGTGAATGTGCATGTGTTTGTAAGTCTTAATATATGAAATAAAATAAAAAAGTCTCAATGTCATCATTTAATTTGTTACTCACATTTTAATCATGAGATAAAAACATTGTTTCAGAACTCTAAAAAGAAAGGTATGCTTATGATTATGTTTCTCATTGTTAGAACAAAACAAAAAATAAGTGTAGTTCATTGGTTAAGATAGCACTGCCACTCAAATAGCCTGGAAGCTCAATAGCTCTGAGGGAGGGGTTCACCTCAACTTTGCACACAGACATGTTTCATACAATATTCTAAAGTTCCTAGGTAACAATGAAACCCAGTGTTGTCAAACAAGTATTTTATTAATTTAAAACTTAATGAAGTAGATTAGTTATTTTTTTGTATTCTTAAATTGCTATTAACTCTTGCTTTTTAAAGTATGTTTCTCACTGTTTTGAAATTAATAAAATATGTTAAATCCATTTTAGCATTTATTATGCTATTAATCAATCTTCACTATATTAATTCCCTAATGGATTAGTTAATTAGAGGCTGGGTATATTTTTATCTGAGCAAGCCATATGCACTTGGCAGGGTTATTTACGTGTTGAGATGAAGGGATGCAGAAATTGCACTGAGTTTCAAATGCCCACTTTGCCTGGTCCACTAGGGCATTCCAAAATTACTTACTAACTGTGACCCTGATGGTAAGAACATTTTCATGTGACACCTTCATGGTGAATTTATGCCCTTTTTCTTGCTTTTAAAGGTGTTCTCTGGTACAGAAAATAATTTGGCCTTGAAGAACAAACAACACAAAACAGAGTAACAGAGCTAGCAAGAGCTTAGTGTTTCTTTGGAAGGAACCAATCAGGTGGCTTGTTCTGCTCAGTTCTGTAATATGCACATAGAGAGAGATGCAACAAAGAATAGTATGGAAGGAACTTATCTATAAACAGAACCAGGACTTAACCTATGAACAAAGCATGACCTCTTTTCAATTTGAGCCTTTTACTGAGTTGATATGCATACACATATACACATATAAACGAGATCACTGATGTTCTGTTTATCAGTTATTATTGACTTGAAGGGCTAAAATACTTGGCAAAATAGTTTAAATGGAGTTTATACACTTTCTTTTGGCTCATATTTTCTGACTAGGCAGTGCATGTCATGGTGAGCAAGGAAAGTGACAAAGGTGAAGCAGCTTCTGCTGGTTGTCGTCGCTGTCTTTCTTCTCTTCCTCCACTTTATCATCATCATCTTCATTGTCTTCATCTATTCCTCCTCTCCCTCCTCCTCCTTGTTTTCTCCAGTGTCATCATCTTCATCATCTTTGTCTCCTCTTCCTCTTCCTCCTTTCCTTCTTTTATTCAGTCTGTGCCTCTGGTCCCTAGGAGGTTGTCATTTCCATTCAAAGACTGTCTTCTTCCTAGACAACTCTTTATATAAACTCCCTAATGGATGTACCTTGGGGTATACCTCACAATTTTCTAGCTGATTCTTCATTTAGCCAAGCAGACAACGCAGGTTAGCCATCATACCACACAGCATTAAACACATGAATATTAATATGTCATTGTGTATATTCTGCCTTAGGAGAATTAAAAATCAAAATGAACACTATTAATGACTCTCAACAAAGCAACAATGTAATATCAAAGAAAAAGATACTATTGAGACAGTAGTTTTTATAAAGCAGTTGGGCAGCTCAAACACCAGCCCTTAGGGACCCATATCATGTCCCTTTCCCTAATGCCGGTCTCTACTACCCTAAATTGCCAATATAAAGCCAGGTGGTATTCTCTGTACACCCTGTTTGGGTACTATCACAATATTCAAATTGCATTGACATAATCTATTCTACTTTACTAAAATTTTAAAAAATGCTGTAACATATTGGCTTTGTATTGTATTGTAACTGGGTAATGGCTTATAATTTAGAAACATTACATCTCTAATGTTTTTACTATTCTAATATCTATGATTTTTAACTCAGCAGTTTTCTAAGCTACAAAAACATGGAGAAAGAGAATTGCTAGGGATTTTAGGGGTTCTGTGGACAATTATTGATAAAGATTTCAGTGTTCTTTCTATTCTTGATTAATACAAACATAAGCTGTACAAATATGAATCATGTTAATTTTCAGAGGAAAATACTTTTATGGATAGTTTTTACAATACTATAGCTTATCAATAATATTCATTCAGGCCATAGTAAGTAGCTGCTATTATTATTCATCCAATATTAAATGTATCCCTATAGATTCAAGGACTTAAGATGAGGAGATTCAAGCTAGAAAGAATTTTGGTAATTTATATTATCAGAAATTTAGAATGAAGTGCTTAAGTAAGATGTTTTCTTGACATTTTTACTTTTAGATGTGGTCTTCTATGTTCCAAGCTTTGCTAGAGCTCACTATCTATCTGAGACATTGAATTCCTGGTCTTTCTGTCTTTACCTGCCCAATGACGGGCTTTTAGTCATGAGGCACTATGCCCCGTAAAGATTTATTTCTCAATTGATGTCTACCATTCATTTGTTAGGAAATACCACCACGTAACAAGTAAACAATTTAAATAAGATAATGCTCACATAGTAGTCCTTAAGAAATCCAGTAAGTTAAAAAAATACATCTTCCACCCACATTAAATCCATCACCACGGAGAGTGGAGTAAGGATTTTCCCCACTGTTGTGTCTCTGTGCGATTTCACTTTCTCTTCTTTCACAACAACCCCCTCCCCCAATATCTCAATGCAGCCATTGCTAGCTTTAATATTAGCTCCTACTTCTAAAAGTGGAAGTTACCTATATGACACAAAAATTGTTATAAAAGCTTGAATCATCATTAAATGGACATATTCAACAACCTAAAATTATGTCATATGTCTATGCTTTCTGCTCTAAGCAACTACCAACCAAAATACACCACAGTTTTCCTTGATCATGGTATATATACCAATCAATTTTTATTAGGAGTAGAGTATCCTTGACCTATTGATGTCTTGAAAATATTTAGAGTATGTAAGCTCTAAATATGTTTTGTTATCTTTGAGACTTCCATGATAGCATGGCACACATATTCTCAGTTTTTGACTTCTTCAGAACTGTCTTACAAAATTACTCCTTTCCTCAATAGCACTACATTGCAGATATTCCACTGTAAGATGAAAATGTAGCTAGAAAAATAACATCCAGGACACACAAACTACCGAACACTGTAGCTAGCAATACACACAGAAATGTGTTGGTTGTTGAGAAATAGTAATGGTAAGTTAGCCCAAGTCACAGATTGTCCTAATGTCCACAAATGTTTTAGCTTTAATATTTTCACGTAAGATCTCATGAACTGAATTGCATTCTCCCACCCATTCTTTTGTCCTAAGTCCAAATGCTGAAACTGGGAGTCTCTACATAACTGAAGGTGGAGTTTGTTAATGAGCGCTACATATCAAATGATGCTTAGGTTTTAATCCAATAGAGTGATGTCCTTACAAGTTGCAGAAGAGACAACAGATCTATTTCTGTTTTGTGCACATATCACAGTCAGACCTTGTAAAGACACAATGAGAAGGTGGACATCTACAACCTTAGCAAATAGCCCTCCCCAGACACTGACCCTGCACTACCACGTCTTGAATTGTCTACTTTCAAGAACTGTGAATAAATAAAATTTTGTGTAAGCCATCCAGTTCCTAGCACCGTATTATTTTATGACATTATATAATTTTAATGTGAGGATTGGTATGGATCACTTCTTTCTGAAGTTCACTTCAATGTATTTGCGCTAAGACGACACACACAAAAATATAAAACCTTACAGACAAAGGCTTCAGCTTCAAGGCAAGGTTCCACTCCTCACGGGTTACATGCTCTTAACCAGCCAAAGCTGGTTGGTTTTATCGTTTTGTCATTTTTTTTTTTTTACTGGAAATGTTAGAATAATATGTTCCTTCTGTGTTCATTACAAGGATTAAGTAACTAACGATGCTAGTTTTTCATTCACTACTTGTTACCCATTTAACAGATAGTCTTCAATAAGAATGAGAAAACTCACACATCAGAATATTACATTTTTCTTTGGCATTCATCTCCCTGAGATTAGATCTTTGGTATCTCAATGAAATAATATTTGATGTTATATCAAAAAGGTTCTACAAAATTATTAATACAGACAATATAATGATACATATATAAATACACACACACAGACATATATATACACATGTTTATATATATATATATATATATATATATATATATATATATAAATGTTTACCTCCCCAATTTATAGCATCTTACCTCTTTGCTTTCTTCTAGATCTGATTCACTGCTAAAGTCCTCTGTGTTTAAGTTCTCAAAGTCAGACTCTCCCACAGCAATAGGCACAGTCACGGTGAGGCTGGGGTTGTTTATGAATGACATGTAGTCACTCTCATCAATGATGTACTTTTCCACACTGCTGCCAGTCCCTATGCCACTCGTGGTTCCATTCACATCTTTCAGACAGTCCAGATCTTTCCCAATTTCTGTCGTGTGGTTAGATATACAATTGTCTTTTCTGTTGTTTAGATCATCAAGTGGCTTAATTTCATCTAGAATCTTCTGTTTCCTAACAAAGGATTGTTGAATGAATTCGTATATTTTTCTTTTTACATAAGCTATTCCTTTGTGCATCCTGTCCACAGCAATCTGAAGGTTATTCATTTCATTGTCGTCATCAGTGGCTGCAAGGTTGTCTGCACTGAATGAGCTCAGAAGCAAGGCCAGAAAGAGGTTCAGGACCTTGAAAACAGACATAAGTATATGTTCACCACAACACAGAGAAGAACATACGATCTCTTATTTCCTTAGGCATAGAATAAATAACCTAATGCTATATGAGCATAAGACAGCACAGGTGTCCACCAGAAGTTAGGTGGGCCAAGGTCAGAACACATGAGGCCCGAGGTTTAACATCTGGCCCTGGAAAAGTTTTAGGCTCTCTGAATTTGTGATATTGCTCCATCTCTCTATATATGAGGGATTCTTTCTACTGCTCTCAAGAGCTCCCGTACACAAAATAAAGAATTTGAATGAATTAGTCTATCATTATATTTAAAATTATGAGTAAAAGAAGATATATTTACTGAGATACTTTAACAATTCTAAATTTAAAAATGATTAATATTCCTATTATGCATTAAAATGTACTTTGCGGTTTATCCCTCGATGGTTTTATGTTGT
Source organism: Montemys delectorum (assembly GCA_019843815.1). Taxonomy (NCBI): domain Eukaryota; kingdom Metazoa; phylum Chordata; class Mammalia; order Rodentia; family Muridae; genus Montemys; species Montemys delectorum. The sequence continues at coordinate 3,778 of JADRCD010192990.1, read as the reverse complement.
TGGATGATAACTGAATAGATCACGATCATGTCCAAATTTAGGATGAAAGTCTTCAGCATATGCATGGACCATTCTTATTAACACTGTCCTATAGTAAAATTCCTCCTCTAACCCCATCCCCAAATACACACATATAACATGGCAGATTTGTGTAAATTTTTAACAATCCTATGCAATTTAATAACTGAATGTGATGAAGTGATAGGATAAAATGGAGTTGAGAATCCAGGTAGTGGTGGTGCATGCTTTTAATCCCAGTACTTAGAAGGGACAGGCCAGCTTGATCTACAGAGCAAGTTTCAGGACAGCCAGGGATACACAAAGAAACCCTGTCTTAAAAAACAATAAAGCTATAAAATATGGAGTTGGGAATAAAAAAATTATAGATAATACTAGTGTATACATATTTATTTCTAAAATATATTTCTATATTACCACAGTATATTGTGATACTATACTTTGCCATACTACAGTATTTTTTAGATTAAGAAGATAAACTTATCTTATGATCAGAAGCATTTAAAATAGATGATTATCAAAATTATTTTTTAATAAAATGGACACAAATTTGTCATGTTATTGATGTATTTCTGAAATGCATATCTAATTTGGATACGTACCACAAGGTTCCCAATCACCATGACCATCATGAACACAGTAAGGCACATGGCTTGGCCTGCGACCTCCATGCAGTCCCACATGGTCTCTATCCACTCCCCACACAGCACACGGAACACGATTAGGAAGGAGTGGAAGAAGTCGTTCATGTGCCAGCGTGGGAGTTTGCAATCAGTGGCAATTTTGCAGACACAATCTTTGTAACTTTTGCCAAACAGCTGCATGCCAACCACAGCAAAAATGAAGACAATGATGGCCAACACTAGAGTCAGGTTGCCCAGTGCACCCACAGAATTGCCAATGATCTTAATTAGCATATTCAGTGTGGGCCATGATTTTGCCAACTTGAACACTCGGAGCTAGAAAATGAGAACAAATTAATATACATTATTATGATCTTCACAAGCATTAATTATCTTGAGGCTTACTAAGGAATAAGGGGCTGCAGCTCAGAGACAGAACACCTCCTTAGCAGGCACGCAGCCATGAGATTCATTGCTAGCACTACACATTCCTAAAAAAATCCGTTTACATTATCTAACCTTTTCAGATTCATAGTTAATATTTAGTCCTTGTGGGAAGAATCTAGCTTTTTCAGATGTTAATAACGTGATTCTTTTCTGAAAGTGAATTCTTAGTTGTATATTGGAAACTATATTCTTCAATTTGCTTCTCTGAGACCACCTATCACATTTTATAGTGTCATATGGACATCTGAATGTGCATAATTTCTGCCAAAGGGTTCATTTGTCAAAAAGGTTCTAAGTATCATTACATTAATAGCTTTGATGTAAATAAAATGAAAAATAGTTATTATCTATTAACATTATACTGGAGTAAAAATATAAATAAATGTAATGCATTGTTAAACCTAGAATATTTACTATGACTCTTCCTCCATCTTTAGGGCATTTATATGAACCTATCTATCTATCTATCTATCTATCTATCTATCTATCTATCTATCTATCTATCTATCTATCTTTGATAGTCCTACAAACTTTTGTTTTGATGGAATGTATTTTTTAGAAGTAGAATTACATGCATACTTTTTATGTGAATATCAAAGAGCTATTTACATTTTCAACCTTTATTAAGTTGTTAACCATTTCTATTAAATACACTTCTTCAGTTTGAAAGTATTAATTGTCCATGTCATTAGGATCAACACTTTGCCAACACAGCAACAGAAAAACACATTACTGTACACATGACAGGGCTAGTGACAGCTCAGCAGCAGAACATGCTCAGGCTCTGGATTATGTAACTCACCACTGAAAACTTGTTAATGATACTATTAGGAAGTTTACATAAATATACTTTTCAGAAGAAAGTTGCTTTTTTAAAAAATACAAATATTACCTGCGAGATGTTATTCCCCATTTAGGGGTATCAACCTATATAAAAACTTAAAATGTTAATAGTTTTGTGGAAGAGTATATGGAAACACTATAGGAGAACACCACTGGGGAAAACAATTATTATTGCTATTGTCTTGTTTACCAGTCTAAATGAACGGAGAACTGACAATCCTTCCACATTGGCAAGGCCAAGTTCTACCAGGCTGAGTGTCACAATGAAACCATCAAAGATATTCCAACCTTCTTGGAAATAATAGTAAGGATCCATGGCAATGATTTTCAGGAACATTTCTGCTGTGAAGATTCCGGTGAAAACCTAAGATCAAAACCAAATTATCCAAATTATATTAGATAATAATAATATCAAAGATTACTTTTTTTTTTTTAGGATAAAAGGCTAATGCTACTTTTCCATTGCTGATTTTAGGATTATTCTACAAGTTTATCTGACAAGGGTGGCTTACATTAGTTTACTGTATTATGCTTGTAGAAGTTCAATAAAAGGTAGTATAAATACTAGAATTATTCTATTACAGATAAAGAGAACAATATTTCAAGATACGTAAATGCCCATCTATTACTAACCAACTAGAAAATAACTAAATTAGAATTTGAGCAGCAATGTACAATTTTGACAATGTTCATTCCATTTCATTCCATTCCTTTTCTTTCTACATCTCATGCCATCTAGACAAGATTTTGCCCCAAAACATTTTATTTGTAAGTTTATCTTTATTCCCTTCAAATCATGTATATCTTTTTTATAATATTCTCATCACTGTCATTAATATTAGTCACATGCACTAAAAGTATGTTTCCAGAATCTAAATAGTAGAGATTTAAAAATATAAATGTACTATAATATATGCATATTTATATTGTCTATATCAGCAAAATCTTAAATGGTCTCCTAAATATTATATAGAATGCGTGTTATACTTTAGATAGTTCTTCCTTCAAATAAAAACTGAGACTTCTAAGTTGAGTCTACTGGAAAACAGTTTAATAATTTATGTTTTAAAGTAAAAAATGGAGAGTATTAAGTTGAAACTTTCACTAAAAATGAGCTTACTAATCATATTATCTACAAAATATACTAGGAATTGTCAATATTTCATGTTCTATTTCTAGAGCAGATCTTTTAAACAGAACTTAGACTCCCTAGACCCTAGAAGGAAAAAAGGTAGAGACACTTTTGTGTTGTTGATCATTCTTTGAAAGAACATATAAGGAAGAGAACTCATGACCTTATTTGAACCATCTAGAGCTAGGACACAGTGATGCTATCATTTAAAGAAGAATGTGGCCTTAGATTCTGAAATAACAACACTATTGACTTTTTAATTATTATTACAGGCCTATGTTCTTTTCTCAGTTTTTGTACAGATATTGAAGGCCATTACTTTGAAAATTACAGTGTGTAGTCTGCTGGATATAATTGCCTTAGGAGTCCAGAAATCGTGGTTGAAAGAGGGCTAATAAACTACTAACATAATAAGCAGTTTCTTAATCAGAAAATTTGAAGGCCTACTCGCACACTTACCAAGTTTCCCACTGTAAGTACGTGATTGAAATGTTCAGTCATGGGGTAGTGCTCCATAGCCATGAAAAGGGTATTTAACACAATACAGATAGTAATGGCCAGGTCAACAAATGGGTCCATCACCACCAGGTTGACAATATGTTTAACTTTTAGCCAATATGGAGAACAGTCCCAAATTAAGAATATGTTAGAAAATTTATACCAACAGGGTGGACATTTCTGTCTGGATTCTTCTAGTTCTAGATTTAAAAAAAAA